>CBVK0103143099.1:0-16655 GCA_900067695.1 Picea abies
CCCCTCGAAGAGGCTTATTATCTGAAATTATCTCTTTTTCAAGGCATTGACTACTTTTTCTAAAGATTTTCTATGCTATATTGATATTTGGTTCTTAACAGACCTAACAACTTACCTTCCTCGACACCGAAGATAGTTTTCTTAGGGTTTAAGGATATACCTTATTTCCTACAGCTCTCGAAAATCTAAGTTAAGTGTTGGATGTGCTCTTCTCTATTCTTTGAATACACTATTACATCATTTAGATACACTACCAATCATTTATTGATTAGTCCTCAGAAATCTACATCCATGGATCTTTGGAAGGTTGCTCCTGCGTTAATTAACCCGAATGGCATGCAATTATAAGCGAAGGTTCCCCATTTAGTTCGGAAAGTGGGTTTTAAACGATCTTCCTATGAAACAAGAACTTGGTTATAACCCAAGAAACCATCTAGTAGAGAGAATATCTTCGAGCCAGACACGGTCTACAGGAGTTGTTCCATCGGCAGGACTGGGTAATTGTCCTTTTCTGAAGCCCTATTGAGGCTCCTAAAATCTATGCACAGGCGGATCTCTCCTGACGTTTTCCTCACTGGAACAAGGTTCGCTACCCAAGAGGAATGCCTAACCTGAAAATTGATCTTGGCATCAAAAATTTTCTTTAATTCCCAATACATGAGAGGTTCCAGGGATGGGTGATACTCTCAGAGATTTTGTTGGAAAGGTTTCACTTCCAGTTTTATATGGATGGTGTGTTGAATGATGCGGGTATGATACATTTTAAAATACCTATAGGACCACGCGAAGACATCCTGGTATTGTCTGAATAATTTGAGGTAAGCTTTCCTCTCTTCCTTAGATATAATCTTGCCCAAATTCACATTTTTTGGATTCTCTGGGGTTCCAAGATTTATAGTTTCATGTAGGGGACAAGAGCTACTAGGCTTTACATTTTTGGGACCCTTTAATTGTTCTTTCAGGTCAAACGTATTTTCTAGATTAGCTATCCCTTTTGGGATCGTGTGACCCTTTGATTTATCCATGGTTTGTCCCGTTCAAGGATCAGTTTCTGTGGACAGCTCTTGGAATTCTTGATCATCAATAGCAAGATATTTGACATTGTCTTGGTTAGTCAGAAATTTTATGATTTGTTCATCTCCTTCGAAGACTTTCCAATTGGAAATGTTATTCAGTACCGACAGTTTGTAGATCAGTTCCACAGTGAATCGGGAGGCTTCATAATCTTCTAAAGGCAACAGCCTGAAAGCGGATGTGGCCAAGGAGTCAACAAGAATATTCTTTGTTCTAGGGATCACAGTGATATTAAAAGCTTCAAAGTTCTCTATTAACCTATGCACCTCTTGTTGATAGTTCTTCAGATGAGGAGAATTGAAATGTATAGTATTTCTTACTTGTCTAACAATAATTCCAGAGTCCCCAAAAACTTTCAATTCTTTGATATCCAAACTATGGCTTTCCTTAATCCTTGTACCAGAGCTTTATATTCAGAAGTGTTGTTGGTACATTCGAATTCTAGCCTACAAGACACGAAAAAACATTTACCAATAAGATCGATGAGGATACATCCTACTCTATACCCTTCTTGAGATTTAGATCCATCAAAATAGAGGGTCCAAATTTATGAACAGGAATCGCTATTTTCATTTCCCTTATTAGGTTCTTTCTCCCTGACCTCTTGTTTCGCAAGCTCTAGCACCGAGTTTTGGTAGAAAAGGGTGTCTTCTGTCGGTATCGGCAATTTCTATTGGAGAATCAATTCGTAGTTTTGGGTAAGAGGAACATCAGATAGGAAGGGAGGGGAATTTCCGAAGTAGGATTCGCAGGAATAATTGCCCAATATGGGGAAATCTATGGACGAGGGCTCATTACGGGTTTCTAAATCAGTGACCATATGTTTTAGATATCTCTCCCTGTCGATTCTGATCATGTTCTTTTATCCCTTCAGTGGTAGCCAAAGGTGTGCCCAGTCTATACTGAAGTATCTGTTTATCTTTTCGGACCAATATCGACTCAGTAACAGCCCATATTCCTTTGGGATATCTACTACAATAATGTCGATCACTTGCACAAATGTGGGGTGCATCGATATTATGATCATCGTGTCTTTGAGTTGTCCTATGACCTTGACCTAGGTCATGTCCAATTGTATGACATGTTTATCAGTCTTGAGAGGAACGAAATTCAATTTCTTGCAAATGGCCAAGGGAATCACATTGGAAGATGCCCCAAAATCTACTAAGAAATTGTGAAGGTTCCTGTTGAAGACTTCAAACGTTAAGAGGAATGGTGGGACAAAAGGTTTTTCCTTGCTGTCTCCTGAACTGGTGTTTGGAATTGATTTTCTCACCGGATCGATGGTAGACAGATTTCTTTCCGGGCCACTCGTTGTTGTCATTTTTTGTTCTGAGCTCACAGCTTGTAGCAAAAAGTATTTCTGCTAAGGAATCCTACATATGTCCATAACGGATATATTATCCCTTAAATTCTTCAAATGTTCGACCATGTTGTAATCTAGTTTGGGTGATTCCCAAGTATGAATGTTTATAGGTTTCTTACCTTGAGAGAAAGGTGTTTTCAGGCGATCGGGAGTTGCCTTACTCTTCAAGGCCTAGGCGGCGTCAGTATCTTTCGACCCAGGCAGACCCTTACTTCATGTCTGTATCGCTAAAACTTCTGTGGGTCATTCCTGAGACTCAAATAGGTCATTGAAATGCATGATCAGGTCAGGATCCCATATCAACATGGTTGTATCTCGTGGTGCGTCAACTTCCTCCTGGTCAACAATATTCATGACCAAACTGCTTGATTGTTTGGTCAGGGAGACTTCGTCTAGAAACCGATTGGCCATCAAATTCATGGTGTGTAGCCATTGAGGGCAGTCCCTTTTAGAGTGGTTTTTATGATGATAAGTACAAAAAGAATCAGACAAAACATTCCCTAGATCAATATTTAAGTTGGCTGGGGGAGTTTCAATTTCTTTGAAAGGCATATTTCCTTTAAAGAAAGGCTTATAGGGCCTTTGGCTTTGGTTTCCCTCTCCTACACTTCTCTTCATGTCTATGATTTCATTTGATAATTTTTTAACCATGTGTTGTAAATATTTTGTATCTCCATTACCCTTGTCATGAGTTTGTTCAACCAGTTTTCCTGACGGTCTAGTCAAAAGGAGTCCTCTCCTAGGAGGGGGTTGTGTTTCTTTATTTATTAAAGAGGCCTAGCCTTCTTTACATCCTTTCATATGGAATTCTATCATTTTGGCCTCTTCAAAATTTTCCGTCGGGGTTTTCTTAGCGACTCTTTTTACAAACATAGAAACAGAAGTTGGGAGCGTGTTAGCATAGACCTCGATTTGTAACTCTTGAGTTGGTTTCACTGCAGGTTGGAATTTGATTAAGATGGTCATGAATCTCTAATTGAAATCTTTGATCCTATGTTTCAGACTCATGGTGGTTGAGAACAACTCAGCCATCAAGGCTCCCATAGTGGTTTCCTCTACAAATTTATCTAGAAAGTCTTTCTGGAACTTAGTCCAGCTAGTTATAGATCCTACTAGAAAATTAAAATACCATTTGGAAGCTGAATTTTCAAATGTGTAGTGGGAAAGTCTGTAGACTACATCTTCATGCTGAACATTCATGAGTCTAATCGTGAGTATGAACTTCTTGATATGATCTTTAGGTAATCCCAAAGTTTCGTTGTCGTACTTAGGAAGCAGTTTCTCCAGATGCCGGGGAAGATTATGTACTTGTCCAAGGATGACCACAGCGTCTCCGACCAACCAAGGTTGGTTGTTTTGAAGAGGGATTTCTCTTTTTTCCTCATGGTTATTATTACCCTCCATATCTTCAGAATCCAAGTCGAAATATTCTTCTTCCGAAAAGTGATTTGGCTCATAGATGTTGTCGGCTGGCGTTTCGGGTATCAGACCAAGAGGTTCTTGGATTTTGGTAATCACAAAATCTATTGAGTATTCTACGGAGTGTATGAAAACCTCGTCATGAGTGCTAACTACTGGTCTCTAAGTAACTACGGAGTGTTTTTTTCTTCGAGGAAGGATGGGAGCTAAGGACAATGCACCGACCTGCCGAACGTAGGCTCTAGTGGTTCTCCTGAATTGATTCACTTCCTCGTGAGGAAGGGCGTAAGGTATTTTAGGGTGAAAAGGTTCTTCCTCGTGCTAGGGTGAGTTATCTGTTTCGGTAATACTTAACTTGTGTGGTTTGTCTTGTGAAGGAGTAGCCATGCATGTGGGATGTTACGAATCTGTAGGCTTCTTGAAATGATAGATACAATATATATTCATCCATTCATTCTCAAAACCTCCTTCCAAATTAGTCATTTTTGGGTTGTTTTTACATAACTTGTTCATTTCTCTATCTAAATTATCCAAGGTTAATCATTCTAAGTGCTTTTAGACACTCGTGCGGTGTTTTTCCTCACCCAAAATATGCATTTTCTACATTTTTTAACATATATCATATTCTAGAATTGTTGGAAAACATAAAGATAGTCCAATTTACAACATGCATTCAATTTATAACTAAGGTATATCATTCACTCTTGATTTGTGCAAGTAGATCTCACTCTTGAGCGGTTAAAGGTACATTTTCTATTCATCTAGAGAGTGATTTATTTAGGTTGATTTATATTTCTAATATAGCATATTTATTTCAGTTATCAACACTTTTATAGCTAGATCTTAACCCTCTTTATATTCTAGTAGTTATTTCCTTAACTTTGGGTTGAAAATCTTTAAGGGATTTTGCTACTAAGGCACTGGTCTATCTGGCATATATTGAGGTGTGTAGTTGGAAGTGGCTTGTACTATATAGGTTGTTTCCAAGGATTGGGATACCCCCTGTGGATTTAAGGAGTTGGCCTAAAGTGAAGGAAAGATTGTGCTAAGGTGATAGTGGTGTATTTCCCATTTTATGCTTATCCCGAATAACATCCTCACAAATGTTGCTAGTTTGGTCGGTAACAGGCAAATTAAAAAAAAATGCATCAAGAATTTGTATTATGAATAAAAAATGAAATGGATAAAGAGTTAACTTTAAATTTATGCCCTACATTGATGACTAAGTTCTATAACAATTTGTTCAAGGCATATGAAGAATATGCATATGTCCACAAATGTCAAAATATATGGAAGTGTGACAAGATTGGTTTACAAGTTAGAAGGAATTGCGGCATTCAGATGATTGCCAAGAGAGGGAGCATGGTTGTGCCAAAAGTGATCCCTAAAATTAGACAGTGGATAACAATTTTGTGTCGTGTAAATGCAATTGGACTATCAATACTTAGGTTCTATTTGCTCAAGGGGAAAATAACTCTGAAGAACTATATTGAGTATTTTAAGCCAAGAGCATGCATGGTTACACATCTTGATGACTAAGTTATATGACAATTTGTTCAATTCAAGTGAAGAATATGCAAATGGTCCACAAAATATATGGAACTATTACACGATTGGTTTACAAGCTAGAAGGAATTGTGGCACTCAAGTGATTTCCAAGAGAGGGAGCATGGTTGTGCCAAAAGTGCTCCCTAAAATTAGATCGTGGATAACAATTTTGTGTTTTGTAAATGCAACTGGACTATAAATATTTGGGTACTATTTGTTTAAGGGGAAAATAACTCTTGAGAACTATATTGAGTATTTTAAGCCAAGAGCATGCATGGTTAAACATTCTGATGCATGGCTGACTAAATAATTGTTTATGAATTGGATTTACCATTTTGTTGCTTATATGTGAGGAGGTGTCTCCCTTTTTTATTTCCAAGAAAAAAAATCATATATTTGATAGTTCAAGTAGAACATAAAATATACATTTATTTGTGTCTTATTAATTCTCAAGAGAACTAAGACACTTTGTTGCTTTCCAAAAAACAAAAAATAAAACATACCAATTGACTCTAGTGGTTTAAAAAAATCTAAAAATTATAGTCTCCTCACAAAGACCCTGACTTATAAGCTAAATTTAAGATATCAAAAATAGTTGTTCATACTAATAGCTTCAAAAGATAATTATATCGTTGCATTACACTAATGTGCCTCTCTGGGATTGATGTATCTTTAGTATATGGAAGTTACCTCGTTAAGAAGAGCCCCCCTCATTTGTTTTAGTAGTAACTAGTAGGCATTCCTACAATAACACGGCTTCCTTGGACATTTTATCATCTTTTCATTTAATTCTTAGCATATATGATGCAAGGATACACTTTCATAAGATCTTTTTACTTCTATGATTTTTTTCATAACTGGAAGAAGAAATAAATTATTTAGTTTTGTCCTTCCTTTTACCCAATCCATGAGAAGCTTATTGTCTCCAAGAATCTAAATGATTTATGATTTGTAATTCTTTTGTTAGTTGCCCATTTTAGTAAGATCCATAATGTACACAATTTTGATATGTTATTTATGCCTTGTCCAAAGGCAACTTTAAAAGTGTTAATATGATTTTTGGATAAGAATAATATGCCACTTGGATGATATATGTCTAGGGATCCTTGACAAGCTCCGTCAAAGTGCCCCAAGACTTTGAGTGATCAATATAATGTTGAATTAGGTTTCTCATAGGCTTCACTTTCATAGATTTCCAAATTTTCCCATATGCATACCTTACCTGGTGAAATACCTTTATAGTAAGAATGTATTTTCCTTAAGAAGGCATGGGAGGTGTCTCCCCTACAAACATACATTCATTGGTTTTTTATGGCCATGGAAGTGACATAGCTTACAAACCATGGAGGAGGCAGACAAGATAGAAATAAACTTGTTGATGTTACTTGCACAAACTACTCAAAGATTGCAACCCCTAGATGTGAGTGTGTTTGGGCCTTCTAAGAAATACTTTAGGTACACTAAGAGAGAGAATTAGATGGAAAATAGGGATATAGGTAATACGGCTTGAATTAGTGAAACTCACCAGTAGAAATTTTTGAAGGGATCTTACACCCTTCAATATTAAAACCAGATTTAGGTGAATTGGAATTTGTCCACTCAATTGTGATGCTCGCACCAATGACATGGCTTGTAGCCAAGATTTTAAAATACATGGTGAGGAAGATCCAAATGTTGTGGTAAGCATGTTAACCCTCTCTCAAAGGAAACTATCACCCATTAGGTGATGATGATGAACATGTATACTTAATAGGAATTATATAATTCAAGACTTCGTATAGTACTTTCTAAATTTTTACATGGTAGGATATAATGTTAAAAATTCCAAAAATGATAAATGATACAAACAAAATCTAATATGTTAAGTGCTACAACACAAATTTAATAAAGAGTAATTAAATGTTATTCGTTCTCAAGATAAAAATATATTATTGTTACACCACCATGCAACGAAGAAAAATGTAATATAAATTATATAATTTGAGGCTTCATAAATATCAAGGTCTTCATATAGTAGTTTCAAAGATGGCAGTTTCTAAATTTTAACAGAAGTAGGATATGATCTTGAGAATCTCGTAAATGAAATACCTTTTCCCAACTCAAGTGCTCCGAAGAACAATCTTGAAAACATATATTATAGATGCAAATTCATATCAAAGTATGGGTAAAAAAACATAAATTATTTTAAAATCACAATGTTTGAACTAAATAATCAAAGCTTCATCTTGTTTTTCAAACATTTTGCAATCCTTTTCATTCTAAAACTTACCAATCTCTTTCAAGACATTAAATCAACTCATTCATCCTGAGTTAGTCCTTAGTCCTTATTTTGTTGTCCAAATAATGCAACCATGAAACTTTATTTTCAACATTTGATAGATGATAACTACAATAAATAACAATTACGATTTTGTGATCTAAATGGTTTTCAAAAAAAATATTTCAAAATCCCATTCAACAAAATATAATTTATAGAGAATGGATTGAATATGGTTCAACTCCTATGTTGATAAGTTATAGGACGAAATACTTATATCCTAACAATAGAATAAATTCAATAGGAGTGCAAGATGACCTAGCTTTGGGCCATGACACAAAAACTCTACCCCATATTTAGTTGAAAACATACAAGGAATGGAAAGAGTGTTATCAAAACGCATGAATATAAATTTTAATTTTACCATTAAAAACTGAATATTCAATATACCCAAGAAACAAAACTAACTTTACAACTTCGTATCCCATTCAACAAATATATAACTTTGTAGAGAATGGATTGAATATGTTTCATCCCCTCGGATGTTAATTTTTTGCACAAAATAGATATACCCTTGGATTAGGATAAATCCAATAGGGGTGAAGAGGACTTGCCTCATGTCCAAGGCACAAATCCTCTACCACAAATAGATACAGGATTTGTGCCTTTGACAAGTTCATATCTAAAATGCAATGACTCAACATTGAGTGAATCCAAACTAAAATAAAAAAGGACAAGCCAAACCACATAGGCAAGTGACTCTACAGAGACTTATATGATTTACTTTGAATAAACTATACGAGTTGATATTGATCCGTAAAAGGGAGGCTTATAGCCCACTCGCTTCACCAACATGGATTCTTTTCAGAATTAAAGTTCTTATCTCTATCTTAACCTTGTACAAGTTTCTCTATCTGCAAAGATGTCACTAAGCCATCGTCAAACTTCTTCATATGACTTCTAAGCCTATATGTAATCTATAAGCAGCAACAAACAATGTGATAACAAAATATATCTCAATGTCCACTATGCCAATCAAGGCTAAGTCTTGGATTTTGTGTTCGTTGGTTTGTGATCTTCAATGAAATGCATAATAAAGTATATGATGAGATGACTTCCTTTGGGATATGTCTTCCCAAAACCTACCAACAAGCCCACTGAGTTGCCGATGAAGTCCTTCAATTCTTGTCCCTATATAACTTATTCTTACTTATGTAAACCCATATGTAGCCTTCTTTCTTGGACCATTCCTTCCTCTGGAGATGAATGCCAATGAGTTGAAGTCGAATCAGCGTCACGTGAAGGACGTCGACTAGGTTTAGAGAAGTCAACTCAAGCTACACCATAAGTCAACTAGAGATAGGAAGTCAACTAGGGTAGTGAGGACGACTCAAGCTACACCATAAGTCAACCAAAGATAGGAAGTCAACTAGGGTAGTGAGGACGATTCAAGCTACAATATAAGTCGACTAGACAATAAATCAACTTCCTAGGGAATCGTACGGTGGACCAAACAAGAAATGGAGTATTAAACATATGGAAGTCGACCCTAGAACAAAAGGAGATATACTCGAACATAGGAATCTACCAGCCACTAATGCCAACTAATTAAGAGGCCACTCAACCCATGAGAAGTCAAGTCGACCAGGATTGAAGCCGAATCAACCAAGAAAGACTTCACGACGACCATACAAATGGGAAAATCGACCAGACAAGAACTAAGTCGACTCAAGTGCCAACATAAGTCGACCAGACTTGGAATGAAGCTCTTAGAAGAATATGAAGTTGTCTTGGATGGATGAGGAAGAAGATAACGTTGTGTGGTGTGTCTAAAGGTGAGATTGAAGCCATGGGAAAGTGAGATAGAAGACAAATAAAGAATGGTGCACCCAACATTGTTTATAATCCTCCCAACAAACATAAATTTATCCAGCACTGTTTAGAACCGCCCCAACAATCTTTCAATCGCCCAACATTATTTATAATCACCCCAACAAACATAAATTCTCCCATGCACATTCAAAAATGCCCAACAAGGTAATTCTCCCCGGGTATAACAAATTTTACCTAGGGGTGAGAGAAACACACCAAACACCTCTGAAATGAATTTAGCAACTCTTGTTTAAAGAGTAATAACCACAAAATGGTAACCGTTGATTTCTCCTATCTCAAAATAGATGAATGGAGGAGATTTAAGAGTTGTTGGATGGTTTATTTTTTCATGGGAGTTGTACCTATTGAAAGAAAACTTTACAATAGTAGCTGGCTAAGGATTCTCAATGTTAGACAACAAAGGCTGCCATTAAATTGTTGTCTAGATCTACTTCAAACCCATAGGCAGAAAATACAATATAGCAGCAAGTAAGTTCACATATCAACTCAAATAACATATAGCACTACCATTAAAGGATAACCAACAACTGCAATCAAACATGATGGGGAATTTAAACTAGATACTCCTCACACATATAAGAAAAACAACTCACTAAAACAACATTGTTACCCTTGAACCCAATTGGGAAAACCATATGAATGGTGCTCATTATTTTATTTCTTCAAGTTTGCAACTCTACAATGATCCCCTCTCCTCGGCCAAAAAGAACCCTTTGAGTATGAGCAAGAGTGAATAAATAGGGAGAGTTAGGGGGTGAAGGAAGGCAACAACCATGGCTCTTCACTTTCCATTCCTCAGCCTTCTCTCCTATTCGATTTTTAATTACATTTAATTTTTCCTCTCACATTCTCTTTTTTTGTCTTATTCGACTTTACATTTGTTGATTATTTACATAGTTTACATAACCATCATAGTTTGTCGAATGGTCTTGTAGTTATTGAGTCTTATCCATTCTTGGTTTTGATCCATTTCAGATCACACCTCCCCATTGAGAAGCTTTTCGTCCCCAAACGTTGTTAAGGATAGATGTGGGAACGTGCTTGCAATTTGGTTCCTCTCATACTACTTTGCCTTCCTTATAGTTTGTCCTTTGAGGCCAATCTAGATCAATGTACTTCTATCTACTCCTCTGGAACATGGATCTGATGTTGGCTCCTGACAACAACTCTGACTCTGTCTCTGGTTCTAGCTTGTAGTTCTGTCTACTGGCTTTGGACCCTGGCTATGGATCTAGCTTTGGTTTTGGCTCACTTGTTCCTTCATTGGAGAAGTTTTCTCACTGACTATCATCTCTGCAATCTCCAAATCTGAAATTTGGACACAACACTCATTCCCATCTCTTTCTATGTCCTAGAGATAGTCCATATTGACAATCATGAAGCCAAGTTAGATGTTGTTCTATGTCTAGTGTGACCCCATCAAGCTGCCATCACCCAACAACTCCTCAAAGGAAGTTTGGTTGCCTTCCTCTGCTAGGATTAGTTGCTTCTCATCAAACAACCCTTCACGACCATGTCACTCTAATGACTAATCTACATACCCCTACTTGTTGGTTGTAGGAGTTGGTCCATCGACTATCAAGTTATTCTTCAACCAACGTGCAATGAAAGAGATGTTGACCCATGCTTGTATGCACACCGTGGAGTTCTCAAGAACTCCTCTAAAGTCATTGACCTCCATGCACCATCCTTCGACACAACTCCAAGATGGGGTTCTTCAGATGCAATACTAGAAACACAAATCGGATTGTCGTTGCACTCAACATCAACCTATTTTCCTTATCTTTTGTTTTACTGCTCTCCTATGCTGCTATCTTTTCTTGGACAACTTTTTTCACTTGGACTGGGGATGTAGGAAACTCTTCATCTTCCACAATCTTCACTCTCCATACTCTTCTCATGGTTGTACAGTTTCTGGGGTGAAGCTCTAGATGAAGTCCCCAACACTTTGCTTCCTAATGTCCACTCAACTTGCAGTGGTGGCAAAGTTCTTGGCATTGTAGTATGGGTTGCTTGACATACTCCTCTTCTCTATATGCCTCTAAATTTGATGTTGTGTTGGTGGAGCCCTCTTGTCTTTATTCTTCTGAAACCAACTAGGCCTATGGAACATGGCTTTCTTCTCCTTGCAAGATACCTCATGATGGCCTTTATTTCCACAATATGAACATGCCTTTCCATACCGACAATTGTGTATGGTATGGCCTCTCTTCTTGCAACAATGACAAACATTAAATATCTTGTTTGACGTGGATCTCTTGGTCTTCTTCTTCTTTTTTCTTTCGTTGATTAGTGTGTTGTTGTCTCTGAGTGCAGGTGTAGGCTGAGTCTACAAATTCTCTTCATCATTACTCTTCTTCAATACACCACAAGGTTGAGGTCGTGGCGAGCTCACACCTTCACTCACCATTGATGCTCCTTCTCTTGATAAGCAAACCAACTACGGCATGTTGGTTGCCTTCACGAAAATATTTTTATTCATGGCGATGGAATTTTCACTTCTTCCATCAAAGCGTAGGCCTTCATGCTTGGTCCAGGGCATAGCTACAATGAGGCTCAATATTCCCTATCTTGACTTGCCTATCCCTTTTCCATCATATCCCATTTGACTTAGGAGTTTAGAGCCAATACCCATTGTATGCTTCTCGAATTAACCAAGATGTTCTTGAGATATCTCTATGGAAGGTGAGCTTACCAAGCTGGTCTCAGTCATGGTGCTAGCATTTGCAGTGGCAATGGAAGGTTGCCTTGCTCTTATGTTCTATTGGACAACTACTTGAAGCCTTGTCAAGGCCTTCTCCTTCTCTGCCAAATCTTGTTGCAGTTGTGTCATCATCTGCGTGAGCCTATCCTCCTGATAGTTATCCATCTAGATGACCTGCTCACCAAGGTATACAAGTTGCGTTCTATGCTTCCCAATCTGTTTTGATTACAATGAGGGAGTATTGACATTCTTCAAACTTCTTCTTGAAAATATGAACCTGCTCTTTCAAGTTCTCATTCTCCTCCCGATGATGAGAATTGTTGGCCCTTAAGTCTTCCAACTTGCCTCTGCTTGCTCTGTCCATATTGCGGTATGTACTATTGTGTTCAAATTTTTTGGAAGTTGTGTCTTCATCAAGGATGTAACTCCTCTAATAGCTTTCGATCCATAAACGGGAGGTTCATAGCCCACTCTCTTCACCAACACGGATTATTTTTAGAATTAAAGTTCTTATCTCTATCTTAACCTTGTACAAGTTGTTTTATCTGCAAAGATGCCACTAAGCCTTTGTCCAACTTCTTCTTCTGACTGCTAAGCCTATATGTAATCTATAAGAAACAACAAACAATGTGATAACAAAATATATCTCAATGTCCACTATGCCAATCAAGGCTGAGTCTTGGCTTTTGTGTTTGTTGGGTTGTGATCTTCAATGAAATAAATAACAAAGTATATGATTAAATGACTTCCTTTGGGATATGTCTTCCCAAAACATACCAACGAGGCCAATGAATTTTTTTTTCCCAAGGAAAAAAACGTAAATTTTATTCATAAGAAGATAAAATTACATTCTGAGAATGCATGATAAGCCATGCATTTAGTTCAAAAAAGAGAACCCCACCAGAGTCACCTAGCCTCATAGGCACATAGGAAAAACTCGTATGTGCACAATTATTCTGGGATAAATACAATAAAGTCCAACATCTGATTTCTTATAGACTAAAAACTGTTGAAATACCCAAGGGTACAATTTTCCAATTAAAACAAAAAGTATGCCAAATCCGTGAAATATACTGCCTGGCATAGTTACATATAAATAAAAACATCCTTGTATAAACAAAAAGAGTGTCAGCCCAGGGAGGTCTATCTAGTATCCCAATCTATAGTGCAAACCAGAAGTATTTGTAAACTTGTGTTCATTGAAAACCACAAAAACTTTGGAGGAGAAACTGAAAAATCATCATTCAAAGAGGAGAAGTGAGAACAAAATTGAGTCTTGTTATAGTTGTGGAACAATGTCAACCTTTCCCCCTAAATCTATGAAGGGCCTATGATAATAAGCATAATTTGTCCCTTCTATGTTCTCGAGGATATGACACTACCCATGAATAAGGAGAAGACCCTCCTTAGAGAGTTTGTCTGCTTCTTCGTTCCTTTCCTTGTAAAATGTTGAATAGAAATCGTTGTATAAGTATCCAAAATTATGAAAATATTTGCAAGGATTGGAAATAGTCTTATGCTGTGGCACTTTTGTGTTTTTTTTATCCAATTGATGACCACCAAAGAGTCTCCAAAGACTTGCAGATTAGTAATGCCTTTTCCCCCGACAAAGGTGAGTAACAGTTTTAAGGCCATGAGCTCAACAAAGTTGTTTGTTCCTGGTCCCAATCCTCATTCTAGCTTATACCAGTTGGATTTCGATAAGTAAAAAATAACTCTGCCTCCACAGGATAAGCCCTCGTTTTGGGAAGCACCATCAAAGAATGCCCAAGAACTCAATCTGTCTATTTGTTATTTTGTTATTTGTCTTATATGGGGGGCTTATGTTTCTTGTGGGAAATGTGAGAGGATTCCAATACTTTGTCTATTGTGTGTTCTGGGATAGATGCTTTGTCCTTAAAAATTGAGGAGTTTTGGGCTAACTGGATTCCCCAGTTTAGGAGCATAGGTAGTTCTTTTATGTTGTGATTCCTACATTCCTACAACCATGACTTCCAAGCCTCTTCTATGTTTGGGCCCCGCCACTTGCATTCCTTCCTAAGGGCTCTTGTGCATTCATCCCAAGTTTGACGAGTGAAGGGACAATCTAGGAACAAGTGGAGACTGGCTTCCTCCCCACATTTGCAAAGAGGACACCATACAGGGCCCTTCAGACCTCTCAACTTCATTTTGTCCCAAGTTGGAACCTGTTAGCGACATTTCTTGTCCTAGGCACAAGAGTATTCAGGATTGCAAATGGCGCGAGGAGCGTTGGGCGCAGTTCACAGAAGAAATCTATTTTGGGCTTAAATCAAGCGAGCGAGCAGTCTGATTTTATCGATCAGGATCCATCCAAAGGGATAGATCAATGGTTGGCGGGAAATCATGGTTAGCGAAGTTGCACCGAGGTTAGTGCAGTGGATCGCGCCCGTATTGTATGCAGGGAAGGATAGCGGTTGTCCATCCAAGGGATGTGTGGCACGAGATCCAGTCACGTCGGCTTTTCGGCAGTCGCGAGTTCGAAGGATGAAAGTTCCATATCACTCTGTATCGCGAAACCCCGAACCCCGAAGTGCCGATAGCGCCCAAAGTCGGGCCCACAGTATCAAGGGGTAGTCTCAGCCGTCCATTTGATGGCGGCTGATTGAGCCCTCTCGGCGTTTCATCCATCGCGACCCCAAGCCGCAAGGGGCAGCTCCGTCATATTCCTGATGTGCGAAGTGCCGGGAGCGTCCAAGACTCGAGTCCACAATATCACCGAGTGAGTTTCAAACCGTTAGATCTCAAAGGGATGCGTGGCACCAGATGGAGCCGTCTCGGTGTTTCGCTCATCGCGATTTCAAAAAAGCAGGGATTAGCTCCTTCCCATTCACGAACGTCGAAAGAACCTTGGGGACAAGCACATGGTCACACCCCATGGTCACATGAGAAACAAAAGAGCTAAGCAAAGGGGCCAAAAGCATCGAGTCCAGTCGCCGAAAGGATCATCGCGATTCCCGGATGACATCAAATACCATTTCGCTCCTGGTTTTAGCTTGGAGTAAATGAAGGCAAAGCGGGTGGTTGAAACCTCATTTCACTCATTAAGTGAGGTATGGGGAATCTAGCAAGCGGTCTGCTCAAAAGAGGTCATGTGTACTGATTTTTCCAAGGAGCCATGCCGAAGTCCTCGATTAGACAGAGAAGTCTGCACACGCCATTTTGGCCTTTAATGTTTCGGCTACCTCCCCTGCAAAGGCCATGCGAAGTTAAGGTATCGTCTGTCATAGGTGCACAGTCATCCTCAATCTGCATGGGCAGACTGTCAGAAGACATGCAGACGCAATGTTTTTAATGCAGCGTCTTGTTTTTGCTGCTGTTGTTGTTTTGGAGTATATGTAGGCGTTTTTGCCATTTTATAAGTGTCGATGGTTGAGCTAGGCTCATGATTGTAAAGTTTTGTTGCAGCGCTGGTCGCTCTGGTTAATGTATAAGTCATTTGAGACTTCTTACTTTATGGATGTCAGCCTCTTTTTCCATCTCTTTGTTTACTGTGGTTAGAACAGCTTGGAATTGGAGGATCCAGTCGAGTTGCGTTGTTGTAGGATGATGTAGGTTGGATCACTGCAATAGTCACAACGTTTCTAATCAGTTCTTGTGTTTTCTCAGCACTGGAATGGCTTGGAATTGGAGGATCCAGTCGAGTCACCCTTCAGCTTCTTGAAACTCTGGACCAAGAGGATCTTGGCTTCTGAGTTTTTCTTCTTCAAGCTTCCGAAGGCCTATTGCCCGAGGCAGTCTTGCTCACCCTTCTCACGAGTCTTCCGTCTACCACCCTTTAAGCAACTTACTGACGGAAGTTGGATCAAGACCTCCCTTGCTTTCTACATACCAGACCCTAGTTCCTGTGTCAATGCTACTTTCCTGGGTCTCTTTCCATTCGACCACCCCCTATTCATTAAATCGTGACATAAAAACTGATGGGCGTCGGGCACTGCTCCTGCAAGCAATTCAGGAGTGACTTCCGATGCTAACATTTTTGGCGTCGTTGCCGGGGACGAAGTTGAAGATTTTCCTTGGGAAAAACGACATTGAGCCTCTGATTTTGAAGGTGCATCAGACATCAGAGCCCTTAAAGATTACTACTGTGCACCTGGCGACTCCACTGTGGTGACTCCATTGTTTCCACATCACTGTTTCAGCTGTGACTACTGTTGGCACACCTGAAAGCTGACCCAAAGGAGATTTCTCGAGAAGGATTCAGCAGCTGCTTTCTCAGTCTGAGAAGCTTCCTGGGGTAACAATAACGTTAGGATCTGGCCTTTGATGGTGAACAAGGACCAGACACATTTGAAGCTGCGCATCTTTCACCTGGCGACTCCATGGTTCAGGGATCGATTGGCGACTCCATTGGTTCGATATGGAGAAAATCCTTG
>CBVK0103143145.1:0-11556 GCA_900067695.1 Picea abies
GCTCTTCCGATCTCACATGTCAGTGATCAAAGTTAGCACTTTTCTGTCTTGGTCAGAGGGGTCTAAGATCCAAGAGGGAATTCACCTGTCCGGAGGGGAATTTTCCTAGTACAGGAATAAGAGAATTTATACCCTTAAGGAGATAGTAGCTTTAGCTCTTTTCTTTTAACCCCATTAACCCATAATCACAGGCACTAGTCATTGCATTGGAGAAATAAAACGTTGCATTGGTAAGCGTGAAAAGTTGATGTTTTTAAGTTCTCTCACTTGGACATTGTTCCTTGAGCCCTAGGCTATCTTGCCTCATTGAGGCATCCTCTTTAACCCACTATATCTTGATGTTGTTAAAAAACTAACCTATAACCATTAGGGATACAAATATCTAACCCTCTAACCCTAGATAACTCCTAAACTAACCCTAGAAATTGGTTATAACTTTACCCTAACAAACTACTAACCCTTGCACACTTTTTGAGCTAGTTTGAAGTGATTTTCATTGGCCGAATTTTATGTTATAAGGCTTGGTTTTCTACAACCATAAGGCTAATAAATATCATTGCAGTAAGATTTTTTGTGACAACCTTGTTTTTGTGCTAAAGTCTTGCTCTATCATTGTTGAGTTAAACTAGTCTTTACTAGCATGTCTTTTGCTTATTCAATTAGACTTTTAACACTTATTTTGCAGATCCTATTATATTTTATGTGTTGATATATATCATTGATTGTTGATGCAATTAGGGACAACAAGCTTAACTTGCTTGTCCACCTAACATACTGCATTGTATATTTGGTTTTCATTATGTCTCGGGAATGTATTCTTCTCTTATCAGATCACTCAAAGCATTGGCAACCATAAACCTTTCCCAAGACTCATTTCCAAGTTCCCTCTACCATTTAGAATTGACCTTTAGGGGCATCCATCCATACATCTCATTTCTCCCCAGGGTCATCGGGATTCCCTCCTGGAGGTAACTACCTCACCTCTAAAGTGATGGGAACAACTGCCTAAGGTGGCAGTGGGTAGGTGCTCTCCTAGTTGTCGCCAATTGGTGCTTGGGTCGGGGTTTTCCCAGCCTACAACTTGTGCGATAACAAGACCATATGGGTTATAAGTGATTTTAAGGGTTATTATTATGGGACCACATGTGTTATTGGCATGGTCACCATTAGAACAATATTATACCATATGGGTTATTAGTAAGGAGAGGGGGCACAATATTTTATGCGTTATTAATAAGGGGACCATAGGGGTTATATGGGACTATGAAGGTTATTAAAATGGGGACCATAGAGGTTTTAGGGGTTATGATCACTAACTCCATAAGCATTTTAGGGGTCATATATCTTGTTAGGCGAAGGAATATATGTATCGATGACAGAGGAACTATAATGGTTTTAGTGGTTATCAACATTGCTATCATAGGGGTTATTGGGCTCACACGTGTTATTTGCGCAAGGACCATAGGAGTTATTTAGTAAGGGAATGATAAGGGTTTTTTGGGTTATTAGCAATGAGACCTTATCAAGGTATAACAATCCATACTTAGTCCTTTAGCAAAAAATTTATGTAACAAAGTCCCTCTTGAGGGCCACCACACTATAACAAAGTATTTTGTTTGAGCCTTGCCTTGATGTAATGAATTCAAACATTTTTTTTAACCAAGGGTTTCTAAGGATAAGGGTTGACTTACCTCCAATAGATATCACCTTCCAAGCACTTGCAATTTTTTTTTACCACTAATGTTGCACTTATTGTAACAAAGTATTTAGCCTAGCCTTGTAAAACCTTACCATTACAAAGTATTTACCCCTAACGGCTTAGTACCTATTTGTTAGTTAAGCGTTCCTAAGGTCTTTAGCTTTCTATGGTCTTCCTTATCATCTCCCTAACGTCTAAGGGGTAGGGTTATTAGAAGGGTGATCATATGATTTTTAGGGGTTATTGCATGGGAATCATACGAGTTATATATGACCCTTAGGTTTATAGGGGACAATAAGGGTTGCTATCACGAGGAACATGCCGATTATTAATAGACCATGGGGATTTTATGAGTTACAAGCAATGGACCAAAGAGGTTACAAGGGTTAAGGTTGTTATTAGGGTGGGGAAGATATGAGTTGATAATAAAGGAAGCATAGGGGTTACGGGAGAGGGTTTAATCTAGCACTATATAGTATTTCTCCTAGAACAAAGTTGTACATCTCATGTACTAGTCATTGTAGTTCCCAATAGGGTAGAATTCCTCCTTGAGGGCATAAAAAAAACTAAATGTTTCAAACTCATATCTCACGTGCTGCACATAGTAAGTGTTCCCCCAATATTTGACATGGGGAAGGGATTTAAGGAGCATGAAGGGATCTTCTCACTATCATTTTTTTTTAAACAAAGTCGTAACCTTCTAGAAAAATTAACCATTTGCCTCTATCTATCCCATAACTAAAGGAATGTCAGAGTTAACTTATCCCTTGAAAGGTAATATACCTTTGAAGTGACTACTTGTGGAAGGTGCATCCATCATTGATGGTAGTCATCGAAGGACCTAGGAAAATTATCCCTCATCTCATTCATCTATCGTGTGAGGGTTTCCTCAACCAACATCTTAATAGGCTCTTATGCTCCACTATATTTCACCTGACATGGGATGCCACTTGGGCAAATGAGAGGTGTCTTTACCATGTTCAATTAGTTTGAGACCCAACTCCCTATACCTTGACCTCATCAAGGACATAGACAAGAAAACAAAAAAGAGTAAATTGCTCTTATACCATTGATCCAGATTATGTACAGAACAAAATGAAGACAATAATGCAGGCAGAGTCACATAGAGTTATTATAGAGCACATAGTAATAGAGTGAAACCCAAATTCTATTAATGAATGAAATAAAAATGCATCATAATATGTAAAGAATATATATTGGCTCGAATAGTAGTAGCTTATCTCTATAGAGAGATGTGTCAACTATATTGATTTGGAAGAAATTACAAGAGGAAAAAACTACCTTTTAACACAAAGTATAGAAGTCTAAGAGACAAAAACCTAAAAATTTAAAACCTAACCCTCGAAGAAGAGGTGGAAAAAGGAATGTGATCCCTAAGGACCCTAGTTGATGCAACAACATCTAGGGGGCCAAAAAATGCATAAAAACTTTGTTTGGGGTATTTCTTGGACCATTACAAAGATAATTCCATGATCTATGTGTTTGTTGGGACCCATGATCATAGATTGCAAGGTCGTGTTAACTACCAAAAGTGCATGGGAAATGCCTAAAAAATAGATCGAAAGTTTGGGACTTCTGAAATTGTAGTAGAATTGCCAATATGTAGAACCATTCTAAGTTAGTGGAAGAGGGTGGTGGCCACCAATATCCACCTAGATAAGTCATCCACCCTTAGGAAGAAATGGTACCAAGAAGTTCCTATATCATATGGTGAAACTTTTGTTGAATCTAACTCTTTCTTAGCCACTTGCCTTGGCGAAGGAGTTTCCCTGCTTTGAGAACTCGATAAATTTGTATGTTCTATTGATGGGTAGCCATACTTGATCACTAGCTTGAAACTTGTGTGGAACTTGATTTTGATCATGTGACTACTTGTACTTTCCATTGGCTTTCTAAAAAATATCATGAACTTGTTTTTGGATGTCCTAGATTCATTCAATAAATTTGGTTTCTAAATCTGTCTTGCTCTAAGCATGGGAAGAAGTTTCCTATGTAGATGCATTGGGCAGAGCTATGCTAGTGGGGGGTAGTGGATGTAACCCCAAGCACACATGAAAAGGGTCGTGGCCAATAAAATTGTGAAGGTATCTATTATGGCTATGTTGAACATAAGGAAGGCTCTCATCGCATGTACATGAATGCTTGGAGTTGTACACTCACGGGATATGCATAATCATCTTGTTGACAACCTCCATCTATCATCTATTTTTTGGGGGGGAGGCAGATGATTTGGTCAACTTGGTGTCCATCATTGATCATAGGACTGATCAGAAATCACTCAGGAACCTACGATCCCTATAAAAAATAATGGTTCATGGCAACCCAAACATGCTTGAAGAAGAGATTAACAATGACTTCTATAGAGATACATGCCAAAATGGCCATCTTAGAGAACCTATTAACAACCAAAAATACACAATCATTGCGATGCTTGGTTGAGGATATGAATAATTTATTATCTAGGGAGACTAACTCCTAGGGCTTGCTCGAGGTAGGTAGAGGAGTGTGCAACCACTATGTCTTGATGAAAGGTTTAGTGATGGCATAGGCAATGCACAATTTGATATACCTACTAACGTCCTATCAGAGCTTTGGTGGGTAGGAGTAATTCTACAACACTACCACTATTTTCTCCACATCGAAGTGCCTTCCTACTCGACTATAATACACCTCTTAGATCAATTTTTGATGCTCACTTGAAGGAACACACAGATGCCCAAATGGCATAGAATTTCATCATGGAGGTGAAGGTCTAAATTTTTTTATATGTTCCTAGTGTCTGATATGTAGCATTAGGGTCATCGTGATATAATGGGGCCACTTAGAAGTCTCATGTCCTTGAGAGTTAAGCAACATGGTTAGCACCATAGCCAAAGGTTGACTAAGGCAACTAATAACTTGGTTTTTGTTGTACTTCTTGTACTCAATGTTATAGTGGAGTTGTTGCAAGTACGTGAACCACTTCTAATGGTAGTGATTTTGTAACTTTCCTTGCATCTACATGAATTGTAGGGTATTGTGATCAATATGAATGATTATTTCCATTCCTAGAATGTAGTGCTTCCCCTGTCGACATGCTTGCACAATTGAGTACATCTCCTTGTTTTATGTGGGGTACCTTCGAACCATGTCCCATATTAGCCCCGACTGCCCAATAAACAATCAAGTCGACTTAAAATTTTGTAATATATAAGAGGTTGGCGATCACTCACTCGAGGATTGCCTGATAGTACTTGATAAAATAATGAATAAAAAGACTGTGAACTTACTCCACAGTGTCCCGAAACAAGAAATACTAAACTCAAAGAACTTACATATTGGATCACAAGATTGGGAGTAGGACGGTATATCAATGCAGCTTCGTTACAAAATTGACAAACCAGGAATTATAGTCCATTCCCAAATCATGATAAAGAAGAGCATATCATGAGAGAAACACTCGAATTCTTTAAAAATACTAATCAAGAAAATCAAGGAAAATAAACTGAAAGTTTAGTACAAGAATTTACGTAACTCTTAAAAGAACAACGCTCAATCAGTCAGTTGTTGGTCCTACTTAACATCCTACGAGAATATAAATAAGGACATAGAACAACCAAATATGCCAGACAATTGTCCTATAAATATAAATATTATGTCCCAAAGGTCGACTTGCAAATCCATGGGGAGATGATTGAACATGTAGTCGTCGATTTTGGATCACAAGTAAATATCCTTCCTCAAGAGACATGGATACGATTGGGTCGACCTTCACTAATTATGAATTTGAACTACCTCAAACTTATTGATCAAAGACTAATAGAACCCATCAACATACTCAGAAATGTGAAAACACAAATTATGGGTATACTGACAACAATCGACTTTGAGGTAATCGACTTAGTCGAGGGAATGCTTGCATACCCAGCTCTTGTCGGTCAGCCATGGGGATGACAAATGAAAGCTAATATCTCCCTCAAAAAGGACAGAAGCAAGTTAAAAGGGAATGGAAGAAAAATAACAATCCCCCTCGACCCTAAAGAACGGAAACCTTGGAGTGAATCATGGGACAAAGATCAAGAAGCTCTATGTTTGTACCAGATAATCAATGAACAAAGAGATTATGTCAAAGCAAATGCATAAGGAAAAATCTCAACATAATATCCCATGTTGATTGGACACAACTCTGATTTGGCTCTATACAATTGGCAGATAGAAAATTATGAAGCACACTCAAAAGACCATTGGACCATTGAAGCCATCCCAATTAAATGTACAAGAACATGTTTTTCAATCCAAGTGATACCCATAGTATATGAAAAAAACTATGAAAAACTCCCACGCTAATTTCGACCGACAATACAACGCAAAATCCAATGTGCTATAACGAATGAAATGTACCATCGACACATGTTGAAGAAGTTTCTAAATGTGTAGGAGACCAGGGTAGAACCCAAACCCTGGTGGAAACTTTCACAAGCCAAGTTGCAAGATGGTGGGAAACACATTCCCCGAGACTACAAACTTGGACAACTGTGTCGACTTATTTTTTAGAATGCTTCATAGAAAAGAAGTTGGCTAAAACAATCGACATTCCTCTCTTCAAAATCAAATACGACCCAATGGAACACATTTATCACTGTGAAAATGAATGGCGCATAATAGGCTACATGGATGAAAGGGTATGGATGCATATGTTTCCAAATACACTAGACGAAATACCACACAAATGGTACAAAATCCAAGAAGCATGTGGTCACACACTCAGCTGGCCTGACATCAGAGAGAACTTTATCAAAGATTTTGAATTCACCCTGGAAGAAGAACACTTAAGAGAAGTAACCCAACACGTCAAAAGTTTTCTTGAAAACCCATCTCCAGCCATGCAGAAAGAGAAAGGGTAAATGGCCATCAACATGGGATCGACATCGAAATGCCACTTTGTTTTGACAGAGAATACCGAAAGTATAATTACTCGACGAATCAACATGTAAAACACAAACTTTCCTGGCCAAAGTTTTCGATGGAAAAGTAATCACTGAGCCATGCAAAATTATGCAAAGTCAATATTAAAAGTAACCAAGGAAGAGAAGGAGGATCGAGAACAACCCGACTTCCAGGAAAGTTTTACTTAAGTCAAAGAAGCGGAATGACACCTTGACGAAGCAAAACCACCGGAATGGATGAATGCTGAGATAAAATACAAAGGAATTTAATATATCAAATGGCGATTGACCTAATATGGCATGAGCAGGCGATTGTTGGTCAAAAAAACACACAACTAATATTGTCGACCTACTAAAGGAGTACAAAGATGTGTTTTCCCGTCATTATAAAGACTTAAAATGGCTTGTAAAAGAAATGGGGGAGATGAAAATCAATCTCATCCTGGGGGAAAAACCAATTAAAAATGACCTTATAAACTAGCACATAAATATAAACCGATCATGTAGAAAGAAATCGACAGAATGTTAGTAGCATACATTATATACCCGATCGACAAATCAGAATTAGAAAGCCCCATGGTGGTCTAACCGAATAAGCACGACCCTAAAAAGTTAAGAATCTGCATGGACTTCAAAGGACTCAATAAATTGACACTAACAGATCCGTTTCACACTCCATTTTTCAATGAAATAATCAATGAATTTGTGGGACATGAATGTTACTCCTTTACAGACAGGTTCTCAAGATACAACCAAGTACCCATAGCCAAAGAAGACCAACCAAAGACAACATTTGTATCTGAATTTGGCTCTTTTTCTTATAGGGTAATGCCATTTGGGATAAAGAATGCCCCTGCAATATTCTCGAGGATAGTGGTGAATGCCTTTCAAGAATACATTTACAAGGCGATGGTTGTCTATTTCGATGACTAGACCATATACAACTTATTTAAAAATCACATATGATGGCTCAAATTAATGCTTGAAAGATGCAGTCAAATTCAATTGTCACTAAATATCAAGAAATGTATCTTCGCTACCCCAATTGGCACCCTTTTAGGACATGTTTTATGCAAGGATGGTGTGAATATCGACATGGAAAAAATCAAAATCATCCTCGACTTAAAACCACCTATCAATCAAAAGCAGATAAAAATATTCCTTGGACATACTAGGTATTACAGAAAGTTCATATGCCATTATTCAGACTTTACTTTTCCAATGGATGAGCTACTTTGGAAGGAAGTTGAATTCAGAAGGAGCCAAGACTGTCAAGAGTCATTCAAATTCTTAAAGAAAAAACTAGTTGAACCCCCATAATTAAATTCCTCGACTGGTCGAAAAGACTTCATGTACATGTTGACGCATCAAATTTTGTTGTAGGATCAGTTCTCACACAACCATAAGACGACACATTCAACCATCCTAATGCTTATGCTAGTCAGAAGCTAAATAAAGCAGAGACAAATTAATCAACCACGGAAAGAGAATCCCTATTGATGATCTTTGCATTGTGGAAATTGCTACATTAGTTACTTGTGAACCCGTTTACAATTTTTATAGATCACCAGGACCTGAAGTATCTAGTTAACAAACCAGTGCATAAGAGAAAATATGTTGTTGGCTATTGTTATTTCAAGAATTTGAATTCAATGTAATAATCCGACCAGGAAAAAAGAACGTCTGACCCAACCACCTATCTCGACTAGAAATGGGGGAGGATCCAACTGGCATAGAAGATGGCCTACCAGATACACATTTGTCCCGCATTGAAGTGGCACCAAAAGATCGTGAAGAAATAGAAAATTTCTTAGATGCAGAGAAAGCACCTGAAGATCTCCCCAAAAATAAAAAGAAGGTTCTAGCTCTAAAAGAAACATCATTCTCTATCATGAATGGATATCTATATCAACTGGGACTCGGCGACGTCTTGAGGAGATGTGTGTTCGAACATGAATGAGAAAACATAATCAAGGAAGCACATGCAAGGTCAGCTGGAGGGCACTTCCAAGCCGACACGACAGAACGAAAAATACTTCAGGTGGGTCTTTGGTGGCCAAGCATGCACAAAGATTGTCAGGAACAAGTGAAAAAAAGTGACAAATGCCAAAGAATGGATTGACCCTTATGGAAAAATGAAATGCCCTTGCATTCGATAAACTCTAACCTACCATTTGAAATATGGGTTATCAAATTTGTGGAACCGTTTCCCAAAAGAGAAAAAAGAAAATGTGCAAAATACATTATTATTGTTGTCGAATATGTAACAAAGTGGGCAGAAGCAGAGCCAGTTGAATCATGTACCAAAGAAGTTGCAACGAAATTCATATATGAGAATATAATAACAAGATTTGGATGTCTAGTAACACTAATCAGTGATCAAGGGATGCACTTTGTAAATGAGACAATCCAATTCCTTCTTAAGAAATTTCTCATCGACCATAGAAGAACAATTGCATACCTTCCTCAGGAAAATAGTGTTGTTTAATCGTTTAATAAAACATTATACAAGGGACTTACCAAAATCTATGGAATCGAAAAGAATGACTGGGATGATAAAGTTCTTGCAGTTCTATGGGCATATAGGTCTGCATATAAGAGATCGACTAGCTAGACCCCTTTTAAATTGGTCTATGGAAAAAAAGTTGTGATCTCACCTCATTTACGAGCCAACTTAGATATTGTGGCATCTGTTGCTAAATTCAACCAGGGAAGAAGTCTGAATGATAGACTCTACTAGTTGAACAAACTCAAAGAAGGAAGGTTGATATCAATACACCATCAGGAAGTCCAGAAGAAACAACAAAAGGCATGGCATGATCGAGATTTAAATAAAAAGGACATAAATAATGGAGATTTGGTCTTGTTATATGATAGTTGAGTCAAGGGTAAACCCAAAAAACTAGAAACAACTTGGCTAGGAACGTATGTTATAGAAGACTTCCGACCAATGAGAGCTATAAAGTGATTCCATTAGGGATCGACCAAAACTGAAATATCATATGTAAGAGTCTCGTTGAATTCAAAAAATGTAAATTAATAACTTTCTTATTAATAAAAAATCTCTTTACACTAATAAACTAAATTCAGTTGTAAGAATTCAAGTATGAAAAACTATATAGTAAAATCAAGTATTAAAGAAGTCTCACTCAATAGAAGTTTTGGAAAAAATTGACAAAGAGAAGAATGGAGAAAGAAAGAAGTCCATGGTCGAGTCGCAGAAAAATACAGAGAAGAACGAAATTCAAATCCATCCCTAGACTTACAACAAATACTCATTAGATGATGGTCTATTGAACGAGGAAGAACTCCAAGCGAGCGTAGAAAATTCCACTCAAGCTAGCGTGGATCAAGCGAGCGAAAGCATCATATAACTAAAGAAAAGTACAACAAATCAATAGATCAACGAAGCAATTACCACGGTTATCGACCAACAAAAACCGATAGTAGAAAATTGATGGCACAAAAACACCAGGAAAGCGGCTCATGTATTGACTATAGATCAACAGAGGGAACATAGTCGATTTGACATGAGGAAAAACCGGCTCTGACTCAAGAAACAAACGCATAATTAAAGAGCAGAAGGAAAGGATCGTCGAACAAGTCAGAGCAATTAATGATTGACACGATATGGAAGACCGTTGCACACCCATTACCATAACTACAAACCGACGCGATGCATACGACCATCAAGTAGAAACCGCCACATTTAACGCCCAATGGGACTCACACGAGTGCGAGTTCAACATTGACCTAAACGCCCCCTCGTATGAGTTAGCCAACCCATCAAGAGTCATGAATAGGGCACACACATCCACAAATCAATCAATTAGGACAAATGTTAAGTATGTGTTATATTCTTTGCATGTGCGTGTGTGGGCACGTCAGATTCGACAACTACGTCTGAAGATCCCTGCCTTTTTTGCTATTTTAGCGGATTTCTAATTTAATTCTGGATTAAGGGATTAGGGTTTTGGTATCTACGAAATACCTAAAAACATTGTATATATATTGTATGGTGAATGGTGAAATGAATACAATGAAGCATTGAAAGGTTTTCTCTCGATTAAGGGTTTCCGGTATAGATCTTTGTGTACTATGTGTATGAGCCATTGATTAATTTTTGTTTTGCATAAGAATCTATATGCATTACTTTACTTCACAGGTTTAAAACTTACATGTGGTATCATAGCTCGTTTTTGGCTTCAAAGGGACTCCTTTGTTGCTGAGGGTTTGGCTCGGTCTTGATAGATAAAGTTTATCTTGGGTCTGTGATAAACCTAGGTTTAGTGGGATCTTTTGCAGTGGAGATTCAAGTGTATAAAGAGGAATGGCAAGCTCTTCTAGAATCGAGATAGAGAAGTTCAATGGTAAAAACTTTGAGCTATGGAAGCTCAAGATGGAGGACCTTCTTGTAGACAAAGAACAATGGATCGTTGTGGATCCTGGTACACAACCTAGTGGTACGCAACCCACTGGCACACAGTCGACTGGTACACAACCTACCAGTACACAAACTACTAGTACACCACCTACTGGTATGTCGAAGGAAGATTGGGAGAAGTTGGACAGAAGAGCAAGGAGTACTATTCGACTCGGCCTGGCAGATTCGATGTTGTTGAATGTCTCGAGAGAATCTACAACCAAGGAACTATGGGATAAGTTAGGGAATTTGTATCAATCAAAGTCCCTAGTAAACAAGCTATTTTTTCGAAAGAAGTTGTATCATCTTAGAATGGAAGATGGAGATTCTGTGACAGAACATCTAAATGCCTTTAATACTCTGGTAAGTCAACTTGTCTCTGTTGATATTACGATTGCAGAAGAAGATAAGTGTATTACTTTGTTATGTTCTTTGCCAGACTCTTGGGATAATCTAGTTGTAGCAATTGGTAGTACCACTCAATCTAC
>CBVK0103143146.1:0-13277 GCA_900067695.1 Picea abies
CGAAAAAGCATGGATGGTCATAGCATAGATGCTTTATTTGTAAGAGGGCGTACCCAAGACAGGAATCCTAGTAAGTCTTCGGGGGGGAGATCTAAATCTACCGGTAAATCTAAGTCTCCTGGAAATTCTTTGAAGAAATGTTGAAAGTGTGGTAAAATAGGGCATTATAAGAAAGATTGCAAGTCTAAGAAGGTTAATAAACCAAAGGGATCTAATAGTACCTCTTCCACATAGGCAAAAACCTCCATTGAAAAAGGAGGTGATGTTTACCTGGCATCTACAGGTACACATGCAGACCGTGATGTATGGTTGATTGACTCGGGTGCATCATACCATATGACTCCTCACAGGGAGTGGTTCTCTGAATATGAAAAATACGATGGTGGTGATGTATTCCTAGGAGATGACTCGACATCCAAAATCATGGGACGTGGAAGGGTTAAGTTGTTGCTAAAAGATGGAAGGATTAGAACTCTCCCTGGGGTTCTGCACATTCCAAAACTAGCCAGGAGCCTAATATCTGTAAGCAAGTTAGATGATGGAGGAGTGGATACAGTATTGGGAAACAACACTTGCAAGATGGTACGAGGAGAAATGGTGTTGATGAGGGGAGTTTGGTGTGGAACTCTGTACAAGTTGTTGGGAAGCACTTATACTAATGGGTGTAATAGTTCTGTTGTCCCTCAGCGGAGAAATAAAGACAAGACCAATATTGTCCCTAGAAAGAATACCATGTTGTGGCATCAAAGACTGGGACATATTGGAGAAAAGGGCCTTCGAACACTACATGGTAAAGGTATGGTTGAAAGTATGTCTAATTGCACTCTGGATTTTGATTTCTGTGAACATTGTATATATGGTAAACAGAATCGAGTAAGATTCTCATCTGGTGCTACAAGAGCAAAGGGGATCTTAGAGTTGATACACAGTGATGTGTTTGGACTTGTTCATGTTCCATCCCTAGGTAAATCTGTGTATTATGTTTCATTCATAGATGATTTCTCAAGGAACACATGGATTTATTTTCTTAGAAAGAAATCTGAGGTATTTGATAGATTTAAAGAGTTTAAGGCTTTGGTAGAAAATCAGACATAAAAAAAAATAAAGGTACCGAGGACAGATAATGGTGGAGAATTTTGCGGAAATGAATTCGAATAATTTTGTAAGAAGTGTGGTATAGCAAGGTAGAAGACTACTCCATACACTCCTTAGCAGAATGGAGTTGCAGAAAGGATGAACATGACACTGATGGAAAAAGCAAGGAGCATGCTCAGTGGTGCCGATTTAGGACAGGAATTCTGCGCAGAGGCAGTGGGTACATCATGTTATCTGGTCAATTGATCACCCTCGTCAACATTGGATGATAAAACTCCACACGAGGTATGGATTAGCAAGAAACCCTCTCTTGAACATCTTAGAGTGTTTGGTTGTGATGCTTATGTACATGTTCCAAAGGAAAATAGGAGTAAGTTGGATAATAAAGCTGAAAAGTGTATCTTTATTGGTTATAAAGATGGTGTGAAAGGTTATAAGCTTTGGAACCCATAAACTAAGAAGATTGTTTACAATCGGGATGTTGTTTTTAGAGAGGTAAAAGATGTTTCCAGATAGGAATTCCTACCAAGGAGAGAAGAACCTGAGAAAATAGAGCTTGAGTTGGATGATGCAAAATCCGAATCATCTAAAGAAGATGAAGCAGAAGAACAAGAAGAACCTCATACCCCAGTATTGAGGAGATCAGTGAGAGAAAGAAGGCAACCAGAAAGGTATAGTCCACCTGATTTACGTTCTAATTTTACTTTATCTATTACTGATGATGATCCCAGAACTATCAGGGAAGCAGTGAATTCAAAGGATAGTAAACTATGGAAGAAGGCCATGGTTGAAGAAATGGATGCCTTGGATAAGAATGAGGCATGGGATATAATTGAGTTGCCAGCTGGAAGAAAATTTGTTGGTAGCAAATGGTTGTTTAAGAAGAAGTTTAATGCAAAACCTAAAGTGGAGAAATACAAGCTCGGTTAGTAGCAAAAGGTTATTCCCAGGTAGAGGGAATTGACTTTGGTGAGATTTTTTCTCCTGTTGCCAAGTTAACATCTATTAGATTTCTTTTATCTATTGTTGCTGCTTTTGATCTTGAAGTGGAACAGATGGATGTGAAGACAACATTCTTACATGGGGATCTGAAAGAAGAAATCTACATGAAGCAACCAGAAGGCTTTGTAGTGAAGGGAAAGAAAGAGTTGGTATGTAAGCTAAAGAAGTCACTATATGGTCTGAAGCAATCACCTAGGATGTGGTACCAAAAGTTTGACACATACATCATTGGATTGGGATTTGTGAGAAGTAGGGCTGATCACTGTGTATATTCCAAACAGGTTGGTAATCACTTCATTTGTATGTTGATGACATGTTGTTGGTAGGAAATAACATGGATGTTATCAAGGAGGTGATATCGCAACTATCCTCCAAATTTGACATGAAGGATCTCGGTGCTACTAACTTCATTATGGGAATGGAGATTAAAAGAGATCATGCAAACAGGAAACTCTGGTTGAATAAGATTCAATATGTTGAGACGATATTGCAGAGGTTTAATATGCATGGAAGTAAACTAGGCAAGGTTCCTATTCATATAGGTGTAAAGTTATTTGTAGATCAGTGTCCTAAGACACGGGAAGAAGAAGAGGACATGTCCCATGTTCCATATGCCAGTGCAGTTTGCAGTTTGATGTATGCAATGGCCTATACTAGACTGGGCATTCACATGCAGTGGGAGTTTTAAGCAGATATATGTCAAAACCAGGGAAGGAGCATTGGACAACAGTAAAGAGGGTCTTCAGGTATTTGCGTGGCACTACCAATTATGGATTGTGCTACCAAGGAAGACCAGAAGTGGACAGAGTGGTGGACATACATGGCTTTGTTGATGCAAACTGGGTTGGAGATCTGGATCGCAAAAGATCTACAAGTGGGTATGTGTTTAGCCTATTTGGAGGAACAATCAGTTGGATGAGCAAAAGACAGGTTGTAGTGGCACTCTCAACTAAAGAAGTTGAATACATGGCAGCCACTCATGCAAGCAAGGAAACAATATGGTTACAAAGATTGTGTTTAGGTATTGGGTTGGTACAACAAGTAGTGAGATTAGATTGTGACAGTCAGAGTGCAATCTTCCTAGGAAAGAACCCAACTTATCATTTGAAGACAAATCATATTGACGTTCAGTATCACTTTGTGAGAGACATGGTTGAAGAAAAGAAGGTGTTGCTGGAAAAGGTTGACACTTTGAAGAATGTTGCAGATTCATTGACAAAGTCTGTGAGCACATAAAAGTTCTCCTGGTGTCGAGTAACAATGGGCATTGCTGCCCTAGATTGTTGACTATATAATCATGTGGACCCCTAGATGCAAAGAAAACAACAAGTGGGAGAATGTTGGGTATGTGTTATATTCTTTGCATGTGTGTGTGTGGGCGCTTCCTAGGGGGGTCCTAGGGGGGGCTAGGTATGCCCCCCCCTGTTACGCACAACGTTCGACGCTGCCCCCGAATTTTTTTTTGGGCGTTTTTTCTATTTTAGCGGATTTTGCTATTTTTAGCGGTTTTCTAAATTAATCCTGGATTAAGGGATTGGGGTTTTGGTATCTACGGAACACCTAAAAACATTGTATATATATTGTATGGTGAATGGTGAAATAAATACAACGAAGCATTGAAAGGTTTTCTTCCGGTTAAGGGTTTCCGGTATAAATCTCTGTGTAGTATGTGTATGAGCCACTGATTAATTTTTGTTTTGCTTAAGAATCTATATGCATTGCTTTACTTCGTAGGTTTAAAACTGACAACAAACAATAGCTCTCATCAAGACCGTAAATATTTTGTAAGTATACAACAAAGCAGTTGGGCTCATATCAATGGTAGTTGCATCATTAACAAAGGACAACAACCATCACTAATCCTACACTTCTATATCCTTGAAGATTAAGTCATGTGTGAAGCATCCCGCTATCCTATCAGTTGCCTTCAAATTCACGAAACCAGACTCTATATATCAGAGCTAGAGGAAAGACGAAAAACCATTCTGCAAGTAGTTAAGCTTTTAAACATTGACCATGCGGTCGATGAGCATAACAGATGATGACCCTCCTAAACCAAATCCTCAAAATGCAAAAGCTGATCAACCATCTTGGTTACAGACGTCTGAAGAAGAGATTCACCATCATGCGAAGGAAAGAGTGTTCCTATGCGATTTCATCCGCTCAATTCTCAGGATGGAGGGAGCATTCGAGAGTCATCCCTAAGATTGGTTAAGGAAGTCACAGTCCAATTCAGGTTACTTAGTGCAGAAAGAAAATGACAAAAGATCATTTCAAGTAACACATATATGTGGAAGGAAAAGTTGAGCGTGGACTCAAAATTAGGGATGATGCCAAACTCGGGCATTCGACTCATAAAAAACTGGAAAGAGACACTAAAGGAATGGACTACTTGCATTTATAAGACATCTCTGACTCAACAAACAAATAAACTTGACTAGAACTTCACTCCTTCATTTCCACTCAATAATTATGATTCTCATCTTGTAATAGCCTCAGAAGAAGGACTTGTTAGAATTTTTTTGTCTTACTCCCACTCTTGCTTGAAACGAGCAAGGAATTAAGGTTGGGGAAGATGTTGTAAGGGGCTAGTCGACTCTGTTAACTAGACCCGACAATTGACTAAGAATTAGATGGTCGACTGTCGAAGTCAGAAGTACAATTCAGTTGAAGTGTCTGTTAAACCGACTGACACAGGTAGTTAAATAGTTACAATTGCTTGGTAACTGAATATGTATGTATAAATAGATGATCATGTATCAAGGAAAGTGTCTCTTTTGTGTTGTATTGACACATATATAATAAAGTATTGATTATTGGGCTTCCACTACTTTGTGTATGTCTTTGCTTATGGATGTATGTATGTAATCTCTATGCTTTGCTTGCCTATGTGATGGATTACTGGTAACATCCCTTACTTTTCCCTAGATTACAACACCGACCTTGTCTGTCTTATCCCATAACCATGGTTTTTTCTCCCCTAGTGAGGCCCTCCCAGGATCATTTTTTAGTCCCGGAACCCTCCTATATTAGAATTCCCCATGTTGAGGTTGGTAAGTTTAGATTTCATGAACGGAGGACTGAGCTTGAAAAAATTTCAGTGTTGGCCCCTTTCACTTGTCACTGGGTGGGTTCCGTGAGAATATGGTCTTCCACAAAAAATAAAATTAAATATGTTCATGATGTGGAAAATACAGTGGTTTCCTCCTGTAGGGATCAAGATAAGCTTTCAACGGGCTATCATGAGCTTGATTCCGAGTTCGTATGACCAAACCACAAAGGGCGTAACTTTCACATCTCCTAAATGGAAAAAATCCATAACAGTGACTTCCATTTTGATATCTAGCTTGAAAGGAAAATTAGGCCTAGAGGTGATGTAGGTTAGTGTGAGACATTTCCAATGGTATATATTATGCCTCGTTTAAACCCTCGATTGGTGAGAATGAGCCTTCACAAAATCATGACTAGTTTGAGAGGCCAGGTTGGTAACAAGGGTTTAGGGTTAAAACATTGTTGTTGATAGGCTCAAAATAAGAAAAACAAGGGCTCCATGTTGTATTAGATTCAGAGTCCTTTTCAATGATGCCTCATTTGCCTCATTCCAACATTGGATGACCTAGTTAGAGCTGTCACATGTATCTAAACTGGTTGACGCAGGATGGTTTAACTAGCTGGCATGGTAGAGTTTCAGGGCAGTCAAAGCAAGGATTAAAAGCCTCATCAAAATACTTCATTGTCACCTCATTGAAGTACTCTTTGATACTTTGTTTCCCTCAATTGGAAGTCATATGATGATGTGGCACCTTTCGCAAGATTGGGCATTTTGTGGGCCCAACAAGCAAATCAGGGTTTTAGACTATGGAATTTTCTAGCCAAAATTGAGGGCCTGGGTGGCATTGGATCATATTACTACTGGCATATTCTTGATGGTCCTGTAGAGACCTTTCCGATGGCATGCTCCACGTTGAATTCTGACCCTGTTTCATCTAACATTATTTTCAGGCTCATCCAATGAGGTCAAGGTCAAAGTCAAAGTGAAACTTTTGACCTTTCATGAATTTTAAGGAAAATAAATTAAAAATTATTGAAAATTAAAAATTGGGGAACTCAGAGGTGGGTGCCACGTAGCCTCTCCAATGCAATTTGGGAAAAAAAAAACCCTCACCCCCTCCCTCTCTCAGGTCATTTGACATTTTGGCTGAAGGGGGGGAGGTCGCTCTGCAACCCAGGCGCTCTGGAGCAGAGGGTTTCTAGACATGGCAGCAGAGGGAGATTTCAGGCAATATAGCACATGTATCCTTTTCAACCCATGATTTCTCTACTTAGAAAAGTTTGTTTTGGTGTGATGGTTTTCTTCCTTAAAAAAGTGGTTTGCATGCTATTATTTTGCTGGTTCAAATTTATTTTTTTGTTGGTTCAAATGCCCATAAATGTTGGTTCGAGGTTTCACAGTTCTCTAAGCAAAATTTTCAAGGGAAAAGAGATTCAAACCCCTCTTGGGCACCAGGTCCAAGCCTCTAAGTCTCCCTTAAAAATTCTTGAAAATATATCTGAAATTCTCAATTTACAAGCTTGTGCCTATCCAAATGGAGGCCATGAGGTTTAAACCCCCGATGTGTCCCCCTTTATGCACTTTATAAAACCCCCCCCTAAATCCGTGCCCAAGCAAAAAAAAAAAAAGAAAAAAAAAAAAAGAGGGGGGTCAAGCCCACCACCTCCCCTCTCCCATTCTAATGTTAAAAAACACTTTTGAAAAAAACCCAAAGGTGGGGGGAGCGCCCGCCCTTCCACCAGATCGTGCGCACACCGGACTACCCAGCCGCCGCATAGAGCTGAGCCCTCCAGCCCATTTGCAGAACACTCCTCAGCCTGATCTCCACCTCCGGCCTTCCTCTCGACCCCATCACCTCTGCACGAAGATTACCCACCACCTCTAGCTAGCCACGAACTACTCCAGCTCGCCACCCTCACACTCCCACTTCCAACCCCTCCTCCATGGCTCCACCTGCAAACGCTACATGTTCCTTACCTCCATCCAACCTCCACTCCTGATCGCCTCCTCCTCTCCCTCCGTTGGCCCGAGCTCTTCCCTGATCCCCTCTGCACACATCCCAGCCACCACCTCCTTCGTTCCTCCGCCTAAAAACATAAGGCAGCTGGGCGGGGGGTTGCCCGGTCACCAGGGCCACAGCCATTGTCGCCCAACACATCCGCCTGCATAAACAAGAGGAAGGGGCGGAGGGTTGAACCACCGCTGCCCCTCCGTCAAGCATCACCGAGCAACCGCCAGGGTTAATGAATTTTTGGCATGGTCGCAGGGTTTAGCGCCGAGGTCGTAAGGGCTAACGATAGGGGCATGATTTTGGAAATTATTGTCATATGCGTGACCAAGGCTTTGTTTTAATATTATGGTAGGGGGTATGTTATACAAAGTTAATTAATTTTATTTTAGGTATGTAATATATATATATAGTTTGTTAATTTAATTTTTCTATTAATTTTTTTGTTTTATTTTTAATTTTAGTTTTATCTGTATTATATATAAAATTTAAATTTAAAAATTAAAATAATCATTAATATAAATATAAATATAAATAAAACATTTAAAATTTTTATATATGTTATTATATAGTTTCAACTTATAAATTAAATTAAATTCCCCTCAGTCTTTGGGCGAATTAATTATGTATCTTCTTCATCTAGAGGTGGAATTTCACCCCGGAATAGTCTAGAAAACCGCGGTGAAATGTAGATTCTAGCCATAGTATCGACTTTTAGAAATTCATCCTAGATTTTCAGAGGGATGTTATGGAGCATCAAGAGCTCCAAATTCACCCAAAGACATGTGTTAAAGGGAGGCCTAATTGGGTGCCTTCGGGGCCAAATTGGATCAAACAATAGGGAACCCATTTTAGTTATAGCCAATTGACCTATACCATCCTACCAATTCTAGTTTCCCATTCAGAAATTGTCCCTTAATTTTAATATTTTCCCTGACGAGCCCACAACCAACGTTTTCCTGTGACCTTTTCGAGGTCGTATCTCACTCAGCCAGAGCTCGATTTGAGCCAAATGAAAGGTAGAAGAACGTTGGTGGATAGAGATACAACATGAAGGCACAAAAATTCAGGTTTTTGGTTGTTTTACATGAGGGAACAACCCTCTAAGGTTCAGGCTCGTGTCCCCCATTGGTCAAATCAAACTCAGATTGAAGCCTTCCTTCACTGACTCTCGGGGATGCTTATAGGCAACAAGGGGTGACTAAAATTAGGTCTGAAAAGTACTCAAACAATGGGATTTTCCTTACATTTAGCAACCAAACCCAATACCCCCTGCCCTCCAAAGCAGCCCAAATTTTCTACAAGCCTTGGGCCTTCATCCTGGTGAATCTGACAGCCATTGATGGCCTTGGACAACAGGAAACCAATTAATTTACAGTGTCAAAATAAGGGAACAATCCCAAGGAAGATGATGAGGTGGCACCCAATTTTGTCATTTCCCATAAATGATTTTTTGTAAAGAGGTTATTTCTCAAAATATTTACTTTATGAATAAAATATTGTAATTAGAGTATCAAATCAAATCAGATTTGATTTCTTTTTGGATAAGGACAAAACACTTTAGGGTTGGTCCACTTGTCACTTTTCCAAAAGTGACAAGTGTCTTGTGACCTAACCCTAGCCTTCTCCTCTCCCTTATAAAGTGAGGCTTTTGTACAAATGGAGACTTGTTGAATAAAGCATAAAAGATTTGCTAAATTTTCTCTAAATAGTTCTAAGTGTTTGTTTGTACTTGTTCTTTTTTCGCTTGTTGGACTTGTCTACTGGCTAGTTAAGGGTTGAGGGGTAGTAGTAAACATTTTTTATGTTAGTTATCCCCGGGAGGGATTGGTTAGCTAGTATTTCTTGTTGCTTCCTTGGGTTTAGCTTGTTGGTTTTCAATTACTAACATTTGTGTTTGAATTGATTAAAGTGGTTTTGTGCATATTTCATGAAGGATCTATGTATAATAAGCCATAGTCAGTGGTCAAGAGGTCTAGGGGTCCCTTAGGACAACCCTCAAAGCCCTCTTTTCTTTGTTGGTTATAGTTGTCTAGTTCTTCTCTTTTCTTTCCTCTTTTAGCCTAAATTTTATGCCCTTTGATATTATTGTCCCAAATAAGAAAATTGACTATTTTGGTCAGTTTACCCTTCCAGGACAACCATCTTAGTTGGTTGTTATCTCGCTGTAATTTACAATTTTCTATTTTCTTTAGTTCAGTTATGTGACTAAACAATAATAAAATTTCATTGCTTATCTGCTACGAGTTAATTGATTTCTTGTTCTACTTCACCTAAGCTGTTGGAAACCACTTGAAGACCTGTTTGAGGCAAAGTGGCCAGCAAGGAAGCAAACAAAAAACATCGAATAGACATGTAAAATCCTTCCCCCACACTTAATTTTACACTTATTTTGATTTCACTCAATTTCATAAACCTTGTGCATGCTACAATGTTATTATACCATGTTGAAGTAAATAAAATTATGTGTTTTCGTGTAATTTTTTGTTCATAAAAATATGATATTATTGTTATCGCACAAACTGTAGGTTGGGAAAAGCTCGACCCAATTCACAAGATGGCGATAACAATGGGAGAGTTTACCCATTATCACCTCAGATAAACCCTCCCTCGCTTTCGTGAAGGAAGAATGATGGAAGTGAGATGATGGAAGTGGTGCCCCTATAGGTCAATATACTAAGTGAAATCTAGCTTGGGAAAGAGTCTCGGAAGTGGTTAATAGTTGCCAAGAAAATTAAGTACCTACAGAAGATGATTGTACCTGCCCGAGACACAAGAAAAGACAAGTATACAAGCTTATGGTTAAGTGGACAAGCAAGTTAAGCTTGTTGTCCCTGTTTGCAGCAGTCAATAGACATAATAAATGATTGTTAAAGTTGTTAACAAGATGCTAAAAGTCAAGTAAATGATGCAAAAGATAAGCTAGCAATCACTAGTGTAACTCAAGTATGAAATCATGAGACTTTAGCAACAAACTAAGGTTTTTATAAACAAGTACCACAAAGATATTTTATCAGCCTTATGGCTGTAGCATACTATTGCTACAACAAAAAATTTAAACCCACAAAACAAGCAAGTAAGCCACCCAAAAATTGCGCTGAGACTAGTAATTCATTAGCAACTTTCGACAGTTAAAAAGTGAGTTATAATCAAAATAGAAAGTGATTTTTTGCAACCCTAATGGTTGTAGCTTTTATTGAGTCATAGCTTTAAGAAGACCAAGCAAAACAAGATGCCCTAGAGGTCTTAGCAACCTCAAAGCATCGAGAAACGATTCCCACTTAAACAAGATCAATATCTCTCTAAATCACGTTTACCAATGCAAAGAATGTATTTCTTCAATGCAAACTTCAGATTGGTGCCTTTAAAATTTGGGTGAATGGAGTCTTGAAAGCATGAGTTAGCTCAACAAAATCCCTAGGGGTGTAAATCCTCTTACTCCCTAGGGCATGCAAATCAAACTAAGGTAACTTTAGGAGGGTGTACACCCTTGTACTCCTCCTAACAACCTTGCAATAAATGACTTGTAAACTAGCAAATGAGATGAAGCTTAATGGACGGTGTATGCACTTATACTCCTCCTAGGTTTTCAACCAACAATAATCATGAAACAAGCAAGAAGAACTAACAATTGCAGATTTACCTTACCATTTCCAAGAGAGATGCAAGATCAAACCCTAGTTCACTAAGCAATGACCATTCATAAGCAAGAGAAGAAGTCTCCAAGAGGTGCGCTCCACCTCAGCTCAATACACCAAGAGATATCACCAAAAATCATTTGCACAAGAGAGAGAAAGAGATCCCAAATTGCCCAAGTAGGGCGCAAATTTCAACCACTAGTCTTCTCAGAATGGGAGAGCTATGATCAAAATGAAATAGAAGTGATCTCTATTTATACAAAGCCTACTAAAAGTGTTTGTCCACTTAATTTTAGGGTAAACCACAAAGCAAGGGGTCAAAAGCTCTGAATTTTCCCCTTTACATTATAAAATTCAAATTTAACTTTAAAAATGCACATAAGAAACCCTAAAGTCATGTCATCCCTCTTCTAAGGTGACATTTTGGAACCTTTTGCGAGTCATTGGAGTGGAAAATGGAAGTCATTGGGCCTTATAGAGCCTCCCTCTCATGTGCTAGGTATTCCTCCTCCAAGCCAAGCCTTCTCCCATCAAAACGTGCCAAGTGTCAAATAACAACAACACCTCAACCCTAGCCCTAGGGTGACATCAAGCTTCTCAAATGTGATGTTTTAGCCTCAAGAGCAAGATGTTGGGCTAGCAATGGGCTAGGATAGATCCTCCAAGGTGTCTCTCATGGCCTCCAAAGGCTACCATCATCATCTAGTGTGTGGGCCGTGGTATCCATCCTGTGGGCTTAGAACCCCAAGAATCCCAAGCTAGGATTTTTCTTCAAAAATTGTTCACCAACTAGGTCTTGCAAAGAAAATGAATACGCCCTCCAAGGATCTCAAGTCAAATGCATCATGATAAGTAAATCAAGTCAATAAAAGAGCCACCTAAGAATGTACATCAAAAACCACCTTATCAAAATAAACAAGTGCTCAAAGACCCTATGTAATTTGCTAAGTTTGGGTATGGGAGGGTTGACAAAATGATCTATTGGGTGAATCATACCTCAAGTTTAGGAGTGTTTCCCAAGTGGGCCCCTCCCTAAGACATGTGGAGATAGTGACATGGATGGGGATAAACTCTTGGGTATGGGGTTCATGACATACAAGGGATCGTAGTATCTCATTTATGGGTGCCTCTGTAGATGGTGTGTTGCACCTTCACTTTCAATGCATCTTTTTTCCAAAGCCATTTATTGCCTTTTTCTCTTTTAAGATGTTTCCAGGTTGAAGCCAAGGTAGGGCTTCTACCTAAGCATGAAAATAAATTCCCACCTTGACTCTACCCTGGGCACATCATGCTTCCCCAAGTTGAAAACAATGTGTGGGGCTTCTACCCATGCATGAAAAACAATGCCCACACATGCTCCACCTTGGTTGGCATTTTGCATTAGTTATTTTTTAGGGGTCCCACCAATTTCTTATGAGAGACATTTCATTGTCATCGGGATCCCTAGGCAAGCATATAGAAGGTTCATGATTGGCTTTTATCTTTTTCCAACTACAAGCCTCTGGGCCTTCAGCCCCTTCTTCCCATGAAATGAGGGACAATCCCATCTTGGGTCAGTACACCCAAAAATCCAAAAAGGTAAGGAGCTTAGGGGATGAAGTGTGGAAAGTGACAAGTATGGTCAGGAATGGCACGATGACTCGTTAAGAGGACCTCCCAGTATCAAACCTATCCCTAAGGGTGACCCACTTACTAGGGCACAATGTCAACCACCAAAGTGAAACTAAGGGTGACCCACTTACTAGGGCACAATGTCAACCACCAAAGTGAAACATGGCAAGAGCATAATTTCCAAGCATACGTTACATAATTAAAAGCAATTTAAAATGCAACAAACTCAAATGCCTCAAATATTTAAATGTCACTTACCATAATGCCTAGTTTGTACCTCATGGAGCAAGACCCAATGTCTTCTGGAAGCCAGCTGATATGGTGGATACCCTCATGATGAACCTGGAAATGTGGTGGCAAGGTGGGTCTCTGTCTTTGCAAGTGGACATTGTTGGTCAAGCTATCTCTCGGTACTCCATGTATGCAACCTAAGGGCCTCAAGACATCATCTCCTTAGTATTCCCTAGGAATTGGGAATAACAATTACTCTTTATGTATTGTCATTCATTCAATTTGTATTAGATAAATTCCAACCCTCAAACAAGGAGCTAGTTGAAGTTCTCTTGCATATGGTGGCTACGTGGCCCACAAAGAGCTTCAACCCCTTCATTTGGGTTGAATAGTGTAGGTGTTTACTTTATTCTTCATTGAAGTTACTTGAGTACCACACCACCTAGGACAAAGGAAAAAAGGCACATAACCCCATGATTGGGTGATGGTTGGGTTTCCCTGCCATCATACCTATTATGGTTAACATCAAGTTTAGTAGGAAGGGTGAATTGGCATTTGTTTGTATTGTTTATTTGCTCATATTTCTAACTTACAGATTGTTTCCCCTAAAGGGGCCATTATAAAAAAAAAAAAAAAAAAA
>CBVK0103143170.1:0-10544 GCA_900067695.1 Picea abies
CATTAAGCTTACAAATCCTTATTCTCCCCAAAAAACTCAGTATCCTCATGATTACAAAATCATGAGTTTAAATAAGTTTTCTCAAGGCAAAACCTCCTTGTGAGAAATAGTAAACTGTTTACATAATTGGGGAATAATCCCAAAAATCTCTTAAACTAAATAAATGAAATGCAAGTATGAATCCTTGGGATATCTTCCAACTGCTCCTGACATCCATAACAAATTCGAATTGACCTGAAAATAGACAAAAAACAATAAGTTAAAAAGATATTTTATTGATAAAATGCCTAAAAATCTGGTCCTGTAGACTAGCTACAGAATCAGCTGATTCTGTAGTTGTTCTAATTAGAGGACAGAACTGTTTTAAATTAATTTAAATCTTAACAGAAATATATTCCAATCATAAAAGCAAATATCTAATTACTAATTAAAAACAAAGCAAATCATTCAATTTATAACAAACCAAAACTTCCATGCTAAATTAAAGCAAACAGAATCCTAATTTAATCTATTTCAATTAAAACAAAAATTAAAGAAATCTTTGCAACAAAATCCATCCATAGTTTTTTAATGCTTGCTCTAATTCCTCCTTTGCTGCTGTCTTTGTTTCCTCCTGTTGGTATTCTTGAAAAAAGCCCTTGATCTATAACCAATCATATTGTAAAGGAAACTCATTAGTCTTGTCTGCTGTCACAGGTGCAATAGTTGGTTGTCCAGTAAGTTGTTTCACATCAAAGATTATTACTTTGTCACCTTCTCCTGCTGCAAGCCTGCCTCTGTTATTTATAGTCAGCAGGGATTTAACAATAGAGCCACTAGAATTTAAGTCCTGCTGCGTTTGGATACTCTGTTTCAATCTTCATGTCAGAGGTCCATTTTTATATGCCCTGCTTAATTGCAAACGATCTGAATTGTAAGATAAAACTTTGTCATTACTCAAAACTAGCTTCTCATCATTTGATAATACTAAATGACTAGCCACATTAATACTAGGAAGAAGTTGTCTGCATAACATCAAAACTTGGCATTCGCTATCCATTTGCATAAGTGATAGCAACCCATCCTTTCCCTCTTTAGGGACAAAAAACTTGAATGGTTTCTCATCATTCATGCTACCATCATCCCCAAGATCAGGGTCACTGTTAGATGGCTAGAGATGATCCCTCTCATCTGGAAGAGGCAAGGATGATTCAACACTGCTGTCCCCTGTGACACATCCCTGCACAAACAGAACAACATCCTTAAAAAACAGTCAGATTATATGTGTAACAGAGGTACCAATGCTGTTCCATAAAATTGCTTCCACTAGATGTGAATGTACAAGCTTTTGATGCAAGTAATCGTTCACTGTCACCCTCATCATCATCTTCTTTGTGATTTGAATCAAACTCCAATGATGATTCAGCTGGTAGGTAAGCAGATTCTTTTGAATGCCCTCGGTAGGTTCTTTGTTTATAGTTCTGAAAACAGAGTAATCCCCTGCGTGAATCTCATGAGAGTTATCTGCGGTCATATCTTGTCCATAAGCAAGAGTTTGTCTTGGTATGTCAAGCCTAAACAACATTCTGTTGTAATAAAAGCTGGTGTACCAGGGGATCTTCGAAGCTCATCATTCAAAACTCCGAGTTACACTAAGTCACCAAACTCAGTCCTTCCATTGCTGTCAATTAAAAGGTTTTCTGGTTTGATATCCCCTTGCACAATATTATGACTATGAAGATACATAAGACCTGCAATAACATCACGAAAATATCTTCTTAGCAGTAGCTTCTCCAATTCCTCCAGGAGGACCAGATCCTTCACAGATCCACCTTCTTTCAACATATTCCAAGACCATGTAAAAGTAATCCATTTCTGGATCATCAATCACCTCAACTAAATTAGTATTGGGATGATCTAACTTTTTCGTAATTGAAACCACTCTTACAACATCTGTCATGGCAGTTTCTGAAGGTGCTACCCGCGATTTTGAAAGCCGAGACTTTGTGAAAGGATTTGATGGCATAACACTTCCCATCTTTTGAATTCCTATGGAATACCACTTTGCCATAGTTTCCTGTTCCAGTTTTGAACTCTCGAATCACATTCATTGATTATTTTATTGCCATTATGGTCTTCAGTCTGAACAACCCGATGGGTTTCTTTTACAGGGGACTCTGTTTTGATTTTTGATGCTTTTATAACTGCCATAGATATATTTTTTAAGCACTCACATAAAGAAATGTCCAGCTTCATCATTTTACATTTTATTGATGCCGCCATTGCCCACTAAGAAGCTCTGGTGACATTTATAACAATGTTCCTCGCGCACTGCCAGAGACCAAAGATTAACGTTTTACCTTTGACAAACCCATATCACTTATCTTACAAACCGATCGATGTGGATCTCTCCTATTAACCAGAAGATTTTCGCACTTGTGACATTAGCCACGAGTTTTGAAACCCCAATCGCCAGTAAGGATGGAAAGATTGCATTGTCCATTTGTAGCATTTGTTTTCACTGCAGATAATCCATTATCTTGTAAGAAATCATTCCTGAAACTGGACTGATACTAATCATAAGATAATCTTACCCAGATGGAAGAATATGCGGGGTTTGCTCATTAGAATTTAGTCTTTCTATGCCCGCCAGGTCGTTCAAGGAAGATACGACCTCTCAATCCAATTGCAGGTCGTTTTAGGTTTATATCCAGGCCGAAATTACACATGAAGTTTTTCAAATCTAGTTGTAAACTCGCCCAATCCTCCAAACAGCGATAAAGGTAAAGATGGAAGACCCTTTGCGCGATTTGCGAATCTAGAACAACCATCAAATCGTGGCAGGTGATGAATGGCCTAATCTTTGGTGAGGAGGCATGCATTTACAGCAGTAACATCTCTTGAAACACAACTCAACAATTCATCCATTGGCTGACCACTGATCATGGTAAATACATGTGCAATCGAGAGGAAATCAATACCAAACTACGCGCCAATGTAGCCACCAATATCCATAGCCTAATTAACAGTATATCAATGATTGCAAAAATAATCATAGGCCTTATACATGAACATCCATATATCTTATGAAACTAAGAGTTGAGTAGGCCAAATAGGAAGCCAATCTAAATGCTATTGCAAAATTCGACGAAACCCAATCATATAATTGATATAAGAATGTTAATGAGTATACCAAATACGTGCGAGTGTTATACCATCATGTTTAAACACTGACATGCAGTTCAAAACCTACAATCATGTTCTCACCAACGCATCAACTAAACGTTTAACCAAGGCGTCCAAATGATATTGCATAAATTGATAAGCCAATAGCTATGATAAGGATCAATACTAATGATTAAGAAAGATAAATCAAGACCCCAATGCAATTCAGGCAAGTCATAAGATGTGAATCCAAAAGCTAAATGTTTTCAACAAAACTGAGTTATATAATTCATGACAGTATTCAAACCTATCAAAGGACATTGCCGATCATGTAAAAACCAAACCAAAAAGATAAGCGCAATATTCATAATGGCACAAAAGGTATTGGCTGTTCATATGATGATCGAAATGTGACCTCAAACAGAGAAATCTTCATGCTTACACTCATGAGGACTTAGCGAAGGTAGGCGTGAGGAAAGGCGCAAAACATAAAATTATCGTTCATTTGAAGTTTGCGACGAAAAATCAATGTTCGTGAAACATTGGTGTAGGCAGCTTATGAGACAATGAAAAATGTGATTTGGCTGCCAACACCACTTTATATTGGTTTGTGGTTATTTTTCTTTTTCATATCGTAGCTCCATTGTGTATTCTTTCGTTTCTATGACTTAATCAAGTCGTGGAGGTATGGATCCACATTACATGTTTGGTGTCCATATCCTTAGTCAATTTTTTCATGGATCCACAATGCATTGGTCAGTGTGCATACTTTGAGTCAGTTTACTTCGATCATAGGTATGCCTACCTCGATGATGATATACATATACTGTTTGATGTTTGTTTGTAGCTTCCATCATGCTATCCTACTCCAATTCCCTTACATTAATATTATGTAAAGTATTTCAGCCATCAGTTTCTCTTTTGACCTCACACTTTAGGGGGAATTTGTTACACACCAAAATGTCACACTTAAGTGTCGCATCTATTTTGCACCTAAGTGTTGCAAGTGTCACAAAAGTTTTGTATTCACCTTACTAAGTGTTGCATGAAATTTATAAAGTTTTGTATGCACCTTACTAAGCGTCGCATGCACTTTGAAACCATGAAAAAACATTTTTCATGATCCCTAGTCTTTGTGGAGGAGAAAACCAAACATGTGATGGTAAAAAAATGGCCTTTTATCTTGATTTTTAAGCCTTGTTTGAGCACTAACTCCCCCATGCCCATGTATGGGGAGAATTAACACTCCTTAGTACATTGTGTGGGAGCATTAGTAATGCTTTGTGGCCAGTGTTGGTGGAGTGTTAGTCTTGTTAGAGCTAACCCACATTTTTCTATGGGTCACCCCCAAGATGATATTATGTGGTTTTGGTTGAGGGGTTGAGTCATGAGTTGATTCACCCATATTCCCTCCATTTTGGGTAACCAAAACCTAACCTAAGGATTTAAATCCTCAAACATTTCCTAGAATCTGTCATGGTGGTTAAGTCTCCCAAATACTATATAATGAGGCCACTCAAAGGTGAAAAGAAAGGAGAAATAATTTCAAAGTGTCAAAACTTTGATCTCATGATAGGAATCCATCAAAAGAATCATCATTATGATCCTAAAAAATTTAAGCAAGGGCTAGACTGAAGAGCTTGGGGGTGTTGTTGCAATTAATATGATGGTTTGTAAGTACTTCACCATGTTTCTCCATTAATATAACTTGGCCTATTTACTTCCTACTATTTTTATACATGTATTTCTATATAGATAGATATACTCTTATCTTATGATATATTGTATAATTAGAAGGTATTGTTTTGTTTCTTGCATACTTTCTTCATCTCAATAGGAGCTTGGACAATAAGACTAAATATTGAAGATTAGCAAGGACAACAGTTGATCTGGATATCCAAGGGAGATTTCACCTATCCACAAGGGGAATATTCAATAACACCTAGTTCATATCATCTTAGACCAATAGACCAACCTGGTGCATATCATCTTTAGAAAACCAAAGATAACATTGTATTTATGACTTTTTCTTAGATCAACAACTTATACATTGTCAACCCACATATGTTTGTGTTTTTATCCACTATGACCCATGGATTTCTGCACCCTAATCCACTGTGACCCGTGGATAACCTTAGAAAGATATTTTGCAAAATTTTTCTTCGCTTCCCTTGATTACCTCAGACTTCACTACCTTTTACTTCATTACATTAGATATGCTACGAAAAAGATAAACCAAAAATATCACTTAGAAGATATATAATCATTGAAATTCTGTGTGTAAGAATGAGAAGCTTCTTGAAGTGTATTTATAATTGTCCCTGTGAATTATTTCCTTAACTGTATGGATGACCTATAATTTCTTGTTATAACAATTTTACCCTTTAATTAATGACTTGTAACTTCTAAGGGCTTCTTGACCATTCTTCAGGGATTTCAACTTCATGACCTCATAAATCCTCAACTGTGAGGAACCAGATGGTGTACAACCTACCGTCTGAAACAACATGACAAGGAATATACATATATGGGGCTTTTGTTTACACTTTAATTATTCTTCAACCTCATTTTCTTTAGTCAACTTCATGACTCATGACCACACCTATGTGTTTCTTGTATACTTATTTAAACTGTCTTCCCGTAAGGGACATGTTTAAAGCTACACCTTAAGGGGACCACTTTAGAGACTTCTCTAAATACACCCATCAAATATTTTAACATCAATGAAAACCAATTGTCCAACAACATCAATGACAACCAAATATCCAACAATATCCCCCTTTGGCATTGATGACAACAGTCATACTCCAACACTCATGCTCCACCTATGACCAATGCTATTGATCTTTCTCTCCTCATTTTTCTCTCTCCATTTGACATCAATTGAAAATGGTATCTCCCTTTGGGGATGTTCCCCATGTCTTCATGCTTCTGATATTTATCTTTCTTCCTCTTTGACATCATAGGAAAAAGGGTAACTCACCTTGTCCATATGTCTCCCCCTATCTTCATGCTAGTAATTTGGTCTCTCTCTCTGAAAATTTCTCTCCCCTTGACTTATCTGCAAGATGTCGTGTAGATGAATGTGGGGCTTTTTGTATGTACTTGATTTTCTCTCTTTCGGTGTTTCTTGTCCATTGGTTCTTCCTCATGTAATAACTGACATATATAAAAATCTTTCAAAGTTATTTGTCTTCAAGTTTTGATGGCTTGTCAAGTTCATAGCTTATATCTTAATGATCATATCATTCAATAAATTCCTTATGAGGATATAGATTTTCTAACGGTTTGTCTTCCCTTTTTCTGGTGTGCCTTTCACTACTTTCCTTCCTATGACTAACTATTTCCACTTGTCCACTGATTTCGTTGATTCCACTGATTCCAATTGTTAATATGATTTCATCCATTGTCATATATATTCTCTGATTCAATTATTCTAGAATGAACTTCCAAATATCTCAGGAAATACATCCTTGTTCATATTTCATAAGAAACTATCCATGAATCTGCTACACAACTGCACAAAATTCTGACCCATTGGCTGGAATTGATTGCAACATATTCCTTGTTGCTCAATCTATCTATTCAATCTATAAATTAGACTCTACACATTTGCAACAATCTGTACTAAGTATATCATGCCTGAATACATATGTGGAATCCTCTATAAAATCATGAACCTCTTCCTGAGAAGCGTGCCACTGATATTATTCATAATTCTTGGCTGATACCCACATAGGAATGTGTTATAAAATATTCTCCTCACATAATAAAAACTTCACATGAAATTATTCATTTATATCGTCAAATCACTCTGAAACTGCTTTCCCAAAATTTGCAAACACTTCAAACTACTCAAAATATGGTTCTTTAATCTTCATACTTGTTTCTTAGACTCCCCCTCTTCAATATTCACATTTACTGGGAGTCTCCAAGCCGAATGACTCAGAAGGGTGGAGGAATCCTCTATAATATTCCTAAATTTTAACATCTGCCTCTTTTCCTGTAGATTCATCATGATCTTACACTATTGCAAATACTGAGAGTATGATCTCTGGAAGTTATTACAAGTAAAATAATGACCATAAAAAAAACTTTAATACCTGGAAGTGGATGATACTATTTGTGATGTATTCTTTATGAATTCATGCCTTGGTTGATCATGATCTTCTCTTATATTGTTTCCTTCACAATGATTAAAGCTTCTTTGATACCTGAAAGTGGAGGGTCTTCTTTGATATCTGTCTCTNNNAAGTGGAGGGTCTTCTTTGATATCTGTCTCTTATGTAATCTTCTTCTTGATTCTTCTTCATTTCTGGAATGTTATCCTTTTAGGGATCACACTCCACCTTCATGATAGGGCCTCTGATGATTTTTTCAAAGCTATTAGCCTTATACTCATTCTTCCTTTCTAGTAACATGAAACATTTCTCTTCAACTTTATTTATTGGGGATGTGGAGATTTCTCTCTTTTCAACATTATTACTAAGCTTGACAACTTTAACACTTAATGTGACAACTTATTCTTTAAGATTCTCACAATCTTCTTCTTTCTTCATCATCTGGATATTCATAACTTATTTTGTTCTCTTTTCTTCTTCAAGATGGGTCTTCAAGGTGATGATTTCATCTTCAAGTCTTCTTTCTTCTTGAATTTTTTTTTCTTCAAGATTGTTTAATTCCTCAGATATTTCTTCATTGAATTTTTTTTTCTTCAAGATTGTTTAATTCCTCAGATATTTCTTCAAGATGACTTGTCAAAATTCCTTCCCTCTTCTTCTCTTCCTTTCTTTGTTATAATATTTCATATTCCAAACATTGCTTCTCTTTCAATTGATCCTTTATATATTCTTCAATTACTTTGGCTTCATCCAACAGAGCTTTTAAATTTAAGACAACCTTCCTGACTTCTCCAGAACCTTCCTTTATCCTAATCAATTCTTCTTTGATTGACTTTATTTCCCTTCTTTCTTTATTTATCTCATCTAAATCGTTGATTAGTGTAGTCTCAAAGTCCATTATTCCTACTTCACAATCTTCTTCTTATGAATATGTTTGACATGATGAGCATATTTCTACTTGTTCTACTTCAACATATTCTCTATTTTGATTGGAATTCTCTGGATCTGCGATATAATGGGATTCCTTAAAGTATAGATTATATATCTTATCCCAAATTTCTTTAGCTGATGAACATTTTCCCAATTTATCTTTTATTGGGTCAAATAATCCTTCCAAGACAAAATCCATTGCTATTTTTTTGTTTTTCTTTAATTCCTTCTTGGTTGCAATATTTGGTTTCTGTGAAGTGAAGTATCTTGTAACAATTGATTTCTAAATATAATATCCATGTTCCTACAAAAAAAAATTAATTCGTGTGCTCCACATCTCATAGCTCAGACAAATCTGACCATCAAACAATGGTACTCCAATCTTAGCATATTCCATGATCTTCCTTCCAATGGTTAGACTATTTTCTTTAAGGACCTTCTCTAATACCAATTTTTGGAATACTGAGAGGGGGGGCGGTGAATTCATATGATCACTTTTACCACATTCAATCACAATATATAATATTCAACTTTATGATCAATATATCATTTATGATTGCATTCAATATATCATGAGCATATAACCATATGCAATACAATTCAACAATATCACATTAGATACAAAGTACACCAAAATTTATGTGGAAATCCAAATGGGAGAAAACCATGAAATGATTTCTTATATATATCAATAATACATTCATAGGAAGCATCAAATTCCAAATTATCCAACACCAACTCGAAGGAGCCACCAACCCCATGATTTATAGGCACCAACCTGAAGGAAGCTACAACTCCCTGAATTATCCATTTACAACTGGAAGGAGGATCCAACTCCATGAATTATCTCTGGCTCCATTAGAAGAAGTCTGTGAACCCCTAATTTGTAGGCACCAACCTTAAGGAAGCTCCAACTCTTTGAGTTCTCCAACACCAACCAGAAGGAGGGTACAAGCCCCTTTCCTTTCCCCATCACGCCACCCTAAAATAGAAGTGTAGAATCAAACTATCACTACCACTCATCAACCTATAAATATTGTTTTCACTCATACATCAACCAACCTGTCACTGTCACATCAACTTGTAACTAATGATCAACCAAACATCCAACCTGTCACTATCACTATTATATAATCATCAACCAACCATAACTAGACCCACTCACATGGATAAAAAAACTATCATCTTACCATGTACTAGAACCTGTACCAAAGTTACCATGTGCATCAACATGTTCCATACCATGTACACCAACCTATACCATAACATGCATCAAACATGTACCAAAACATGTACCATACCATGGAACCAAAATCACCAAGAAGTGCATCTAGAAATGTACCATATCATCATCAAACTGTGTACCATAACATCACCAAGATGTGTCTCAATATCACCAATCGTGTACCATAAGATATACCAAGTGTAGGTAACATAACATCAATGATCAACCATATACCTCAATCATATACCAACACCATGTACCATGTACCAACCATCAACTATGTACCAAATGATGTTCTTCATTTCTTGAATGTTCTCCTTTTAGGGGCTCACATTCCACCTTTGTGATAGGGCTTGTGATGATTTCTGCAAATCTATTAGCCTTATATTCATTCTTCCTTTCTAGTAACATGTAACATTTCTCTTCGACTTTATTTATTGGTGATGTGGAGCTTTCTCTCTCTTCAATATTCTTACTAAGCTTTACAACTTTAACACTTAATGTGACAACTTCTTCTTTAAGCTTCTCACAATCATCTTCTTTCTTCATCATCTGAATATTCATAACTTATTTTGTTCTCTTTGCTTCTTCAAGTTGGGTCTTCAAGGTGATGATTTCTTCTTCAATTCTTCTTTCTTCTTGAATTTGTATTTCTTCAAGATTGTTTAATTCCTCAGATCTTTCTTCAAGATGACTTGTCAAAATTCCTTCCCTTTTCTTTGCTTCCTTTCTTTGTAATATTATTTCAGCTTCTAAACATTGATTCTCTTTCAATTGATCCTTGATATTTTTTTCAATTACTTTGGCTTCATCCCATTGAGCTTTTAGATTTAAGACAACCTTCCTGACTTCTCCAGAATCTTCCTTTATCCTAATAAATTCTTCCTTGATTGACTTGATTTCCCTTCTTTCTTTATTTATCTCACCTAAATCGTCGATTAGTGCATTCTTAAAGTCCATTATTCCTGCTTCACAATCTTCTTCTTATGAATCTTTTTGACATGATGAGCATATTTCTACTTGTTCTTCTTCAACATATTATTTATTTTGATTGGAATGCTCTAGATCTGCGATAGAATGGGATTCCTTAAAGTATAGATTATGTAGCTTATCCCAAATTTCTT
>CBVK0103143173.1:0-12809 GCA_900067695.1 Picea abies
ATTCGTGAATTTTGACTTTTCCTATGCTTTAAGCATCATCACACCCTATGTACAAGAAGCATACGATGATGTTGTAGTCTAGGTTTTAGGCAGAGTGTGGCAATTAGGCATCGTTGCACCCCATGCATATGGAAGGGTGCAACGACCTACCTTGATATGGTTTTTGAGAGAGGAAAGCAAATCACTTTTCCCATGTATAAATTCTTTTATTAATACTTTCAGGGAACAAGAACACATGTTTTCAATTGACCATTGAGGTGACTAAAATAATGTGTAACAAAATCCCCCCCAAAGTATGAAGTTGGGACTTGTGATAGCTGAAATACTTTGTAGAATTTGTGTGTCGAAAACAAGGAGTGCATCGGTTAGGAACCTTCAAACAAACAAGCATCTACATAATATCATACCATTTATGAGGTAGGCATTCCCATGATAAGACTACAAGTGACTCTAATCATAAGTGTCAAGCGAGTCATGGACACTAAACATACACTATGGATAAATGTCACCATGATTGGACATAGCCACCAGGAATACACTGTGGATATACGCTTTAAAAGAATTCAAATTTATACATAGACATGAGACATACACAGCGGATCTATGTGTCATTTCAAGTTCATGATTACTATATCGCAACCTAGACCAAAATGATAATATCTAGAGTCATCATTTCCATCATCTCTAAGTAAAAATATATCCATGTGATTATAGGTGTTGAAGTCGAACATGGTAGAAACCACCATGTGATTATAGGTGTTGAAGTCGAACATGGTAGAAACCACTTGATTATTGGTCATTAATGAAAATCATTAACAAGTGCGAGGTTAATCACCATTGATGTCAATGACTCCCAAGGTACCCTAGTACAATCAAACGAATGTGAATAAATGAGTTGAATTCAAACACTCAATGGAATCTTCCAATCAGAGGTCAATGATGTGAACCCACAGTTGAAAGCGAAGAAACTTGCCATTGAGGCATGCAATCTCTAAGGTACTAAATGATTTCTAAGTCTTGTTCCCGGATAATGAGTTGAAGTCGACAGGAAAAGACTCGTCACAGGAGGGCCTTGGATTATCCCACATCGATGACACGAAATATGTAACAGATTTGAGGTAGATCAGAGTATGAAGTGATTTAGAACTGACACAGGGAAGGTCGACATGGTAGAAAATTTATAACTGTAGATGGTCGACTCGATAGAAGGCTTATTTAGGTTGGAATTCTCTTGAACATATGAACGACACGAAAATTGTCTTGGCAACACTGACTGAAGGAGGACTCAACATATGAACTTGTGGATAGTCAAATGAGAGAAAAATGGATTTTCCAACCTGGATACAATGATGAAGGGGGGTTTCATGTTCAAGAGCGACTATACTTCCACTGACACAAATATAGAGACACATTTCTTTCCCAATTCCCCCCCACCATTTCTGCTGAGTACCTCTTTATTTTTATGCAAGCTCAAGGACGATAGCATATGCTTGTAGATCTAAGATCATCCTTTGGAGGAGTCCCTCGGAGTATGTTTAATGAACCCTAAGAAGGAGAGGTTCGATACCATATGGGTTTTTCGATGTTTGTTTAATGAGTCCAAGGAAAGAAAACTAAGGGGTTTTTCAATTTTAGAGAGTCTAAAAACACTTAAAGAGAACTCCATCGGGTCCTTTTTCATAAATTAATTTGAAGAGACTGAAAAAGTGATAACCTACCGCTCATCATATGTTTTCTTCAAATACTTTTACGCACATGAAAAGAACAAGGTTTCTCAACCATCTTTTCATGTTTAGGGAGCTTGAAAAGATCTTAAAGGAAACTCCATAGGTTTCATTTTTCATGTTGCCAATGCGAGTTCGAAAAAACAACAAAAGACTAATCGATTACATTCTCATGGTTTCATGAGCGTGAGAAAGAATTAATATTGTTCTTGGAGTTTTTTCTTGAAAAAACCCTAAAAGGATCTATGCATAAAAAATAGACAAAATCAAACAAAAAAGGGGTGGACCCTTGTTTCAATGTCTCATATCTAGACTTTTTAATCTTCAAAAGTTAACATTTTCCAAGTTTTTAATACTTTAGGGCATGAATAAAATATAAAAATATATAATTTTGCAAATAAAAAAGTGATAAAAGTCAATAAAATAGACCAGAAACATCATTTTACCAATTCATTTGCAAAGTTACCCAAATATTGCTCCAAATCCCTTTTTCACCTCGATTTTCAACTGTTGATTTTGGAGAACATGGTGGATCATCTCACGAATCGTCTCTATCAAACAAGTAATCTCTTTCTCCTTCATATTTTCATGGTTCCAAAATTATTTTTTATTGGTCAATTTTATGTTTTGGGTCAATTTTTTGGGGCTACCTGCACGTTGAGATCATCACAGGCGCCCTATATCATGAACTACAATGATATAGGATCGTTATAGGTGACCCTAATTTAGGGTGCAATGACATCTCTCTGCACGAATGCGTAGCCCTGCGATGACCACAACCAAAAATTTGAAAAGACAAACCTAACTAGAAAAAAAACCCAGGAAAGAATTTTATGTTTCTAATCTCATCTTATTGTTTCATGTAAGGATTTCCTTGGTCAATATGCTGGAGTGGCATGAGCGAGAGCATGAAGAAGAATATTACTTCGTGGGAAATGACCTGGGAACAATTATGGCTCTCAGGCAGTGTGGGTTACTAAAATTCTTCAAGATTCAGGGCATGAGGGCCCAGTTGAGACTAATGGAGTACTTGGTTCACATGTGGGATGTGAAGGAGTAGGAATTTTGCGTGGGCTTCCACACACTCACAATAGATATTGAGAATATCTATTTCTTGACAGGGCTATCTCATCATGGTTCATAGGTGTCACTTACTGGTAGCAGGGGTCGAGGTGAGCCTATGGATTACTACATCTCCCATCATTGTGTGGTAGGTACTGAGAAACATATCGGCAAGGTGGCTATCAGAGATGTCTGATATTTTCCTTTGCAGACTATCCTTTACACTATTACTCACATGGAAGGGAGTGCATATCCTCATATGTATTTGCAGAGACATTTTCAGTATGCAATAGAATGCATGGAGCCTAGGGTCTTCAAATGGTGTGATGGGGTCCTAAAAAGCATAAAGAAACAACTTACCAAGTGCCAAAACAGCCGATTAAAGAAATTTGGATATGGGTCCATTTTGGTATCCTTCTTCCAAGAGAGGGTCCCTATCCTATGTCTACAAGTGGAGTGGGGTATACCCTCTCCATAAGATCCACGGATGAAGAGGTGGGTAGATCTCATGGCTTGACATGGAGGTGTTCCCATCGTCAAGTACGATGATTTCATCTTCCAATGGCTAAGAAATAAGATGCTCATGGTGGAAGATTATCCGTATGTCGGAGTATATTTTTGTGGGGATCCAGACCTAGCTCTTCCTAATAGGTCTGAGTGGGGTGACATAGGTAAGAAGGAAAATTTTGTTTATATAATGTTTTGGTTATTTTAATTATATAAAATGTATTTTTTTTTGTTTATGTTATTTATCCGATGACTAATCGAGTGCTCTCATCAATGCAGATGTGGGGCCTTATCGGCCATTGGGATGATCTCCCATACAGAGGCATGGAGTGAGAGGTTTTATAGCAGGAGTGGCTGCTACAGATATCGAGGCTATAGAACAAAACCTAGAGGGACTGACCATACATGTCCCGGACTCCATTGTGGATGACCTCCCTAGGCACTACCAATGCCACATGGTGGGCATATTCGCATCTATCAGTCGACTACTCCGTAGCGTAGCACGGGAAGTCACTTGTTATAGTGAGAAACATCCATGATTCTTTTTGTACATGAAGATAATAAGCTTCACATTTTTTATATTTTGGTCTTCAAGCAAAACACTTTTTTGTAAACTTTTATCATTATAAATATAAAGTTCCTACCATCTTATTGTTTTTGTAAAAAGTGTGATTGGATTTATAAATGTCTCAAATGTCTGTCTAACACATAATTATCCAATGCATCTATTAATGTATTTAGACATATAGGAATGTGTTGATATTCAATGTAATCAAAATTTCATTCCAAGATGCGAATTCGTAAGTAAACCCATAGCAAAGTAGGATTTCGGATGGAATAAATGTTACTCAACTCTAGCACTATTAATTTTGAATCAAGTCGTACAATAAGATGATGGATTCCAAGTGAAATGGAATCGGTTAACAACTTGATAATTGCACTGTATTCCGTGATATTATTAGTTGCACAACCAAGGAAAACACCATGTAGACTGATCAATCCATCCATAGGTGCATAGATTGCCCAAGCAGTAGATGCTAAGTTTTGAGTACCGCGACTAGCACCATCAACAAAGCTGACATAGGGAATTGAAGGCACCAACATCTGGAAACCAAGCACAGTGCAAGGTAAGAATCCAAAAGGTGGAACCAAAAACGAAAAATCACACAAGAGTATGATACATAAAAATACCCAACATTCATGCAAAAATGATTTAATAATAGTACTTCTTTAAGTAAATCCCATTTCTAGGTTCACTCGAATGAATTCCATCATAATATACCATCTCATAATCCCCTTTCTCTAATACTCATTTAACAATGTAAGGACCATGCCACGTGGGCTTGAATTTACCAGCCCCTAGTAAGTCACAATATTGTTCGTAAAGAAGAACTAGATCACCTTCAGAAAAGACATGTCGTTTGACATGTTTTTCATATTGAGATTTGACACGCTTTTTCTGAGTTTCAATGACTAAGGCAGCATCACAATGGGTTTCGTCTAATTGCATCAAATACAAAATACATTCCTCTTCGGTTGAGGTGTTAGGGAGAAGTTCGATAGCTAGTTTCAAAATTGGGATTTCACATTCAATCAGAAAAATTTCTTCAATAACATATACTAAATGGAAAGGTGTGAATCTTGTGGTAGACTTAACAGATGTTCGATAGGTCCACAATGCTAAGAAAAACATCATGTGTCAATTTGAATTGTGAATTCCTACCATTCGTCAAAGCATAGTAGTGAGTATTTTTTTGATTACTTCAACCTGGCCATTGGCCTGTGAATAATAGGGGGTTGATTTTTCATGTCGAAGACCCAACTTTTCGGTAAGTTCAGACATCATGAAATTACAAAAATGACTATCGTGATTAGTGACAATGGCTTGAGGGACACAAAATCTAGTAACGATATGATTGAATATGAACAACACTGCAATTTTAACAGTATTATCAACTGTAGGCATCGCCTCGACCCATTTAGTGAAATAATCCATAGCTACAATAATGTATCCATGCCCCCCGGACGAGTGAGGGTTACATGTCATGAAGTCAACACCCCATTTAGTGAATGGACCAACGGAAACAATAGGATGTAAGGGAGCAGGATGAGATCGGATCTTATTGTTGTAGGTTTGACAAGCGTGGCATTTCTGGATGACAGTAATTCAATCCCTAAACAATGAAGGCCATAAATAACTAGCTCATAAGATCTTTTGGGTAGTGGCATACCCATACATATGACCACCACATGCTCCAGAGTGACAATCATTCAAATCTTTCTCAGCTTCATCGTAGGTGAGACATCGTTTAAATATGGAATCAATACCACAGTGATAAAGGGTATCACCAAGGTTAATGTATTGATGGGCTTGATACCGGATACGATGACGATATGTACTAGAAAGATCAGGGCAAAAAATTTATGTCAGGAGATAGATGATATTATCTCCATACCATATGTCATTAGAACTAGTTGAAAAGAGGGATTCGTCAGGTAAGGAATCCTCTACCACAATGTTTGTTTCAGGAGAGGGAAGGTCACATATCAATTAGGCAAAAACCAAAGACTTCTTTAACTTGACGCGTTCAAACTCCAAATCAAACTCCTGGAGAATAAATATCCATCTAGAGTACTTGCCTCCCAACAATTTTCGAGTAAGGATGTGTTGCATGGGGTTGCAATTGGAAATGACTGTGGTTATGTGTAATAAGATGCAGTGACGAAAACGTTGAATAACTTGAACAGCTGCCAAGGCCAATTTCGCCACATGAACATATTTAGTTTTGATGGTTGTGAGACACCAACTCAAATAGTATATAAAATTTTCTTCGTGAGAATCAACCTCCTGGACTAGAACCATAGCAATGGTAGAGTCCGAAGAAGCTAAGTACATGAAATAATCTTGACTATAATCAGGTGGAAACAACAGTGGTGTACAGGTTATGGCAAGTTTAAAAAATTCAAAGGATTTCTTAGCAATGTCGTCTCATACAAAATTATAAACCTTTTTCAAAAGTTGAGTAAATCCCTTCGTTAATTCAGCGTAGTTGGGAATGAATCATCGCAAACAATTTTCCTTCCCTTGCAAACTTTGGAGTTGGCATAGTGTGGAAGGAGGAGGAAGATTAAGAATATCCTCAACCTTCAAGCGGTCTACTATAATCCCATGTATAGACATGATAAAACCAAGAAGTCATCTGGATTCCACACAAAAAACAAATTTGGTGGATTCAAATGCATGCGTTAATAACGACAGCGTAGGAAAATGGCCTGTAGATGTGTTGGGTAATCTTCACGACGCATAGAATGTGTCGATAGATCCTCGAGATAGGTTTGTACATTGTGATTAATGTCATGAAAATCATAATACATAGCGCGTTGAAAATTTGCATCACCATTTTTGAGACCGAAAGGTAGTTTCCGATATGTGAAGGTTCCCCAAGGGAAAATCAAAGTAGTCTTATGTTGATCCATGGGTAAAATATTAATTTGATTATAGGTGGAGAAACCATCCATCAAGGAGCATATTTCACTCCCAACACAGTCATCAGCAATATGGTCAACAAAAGGGGTTGGATAGTTGTCTTTGGGACAAGCTTTATTAATATCCCTATAATCTACACAAACACAGATCGTGCCTTGTTTCTTAGTAACCTAAAAGAGATCGGACACCCAATCAGTCAAAGCCACATGATGGATAAACCCATCCTTAAGAATTTTTTCAACCTCAATCTTAATAGCAGCAACTTTGTGTGGATGTACTTGGCGAAGTCTCTGTCGAATGAGTTTAGCGTCCGGGTAAGTCTTAATATCATGCACAACAATATCAGGATCAATACCAGGCATCTCTTCATAAATCCAGGAAAAAACGTCATGGAATTCTTGGAAGAAGGGCTTTATAAGTGTGGGCCTCGTTAGTAGAACATGAGGCACCAATATGAACATTTTCCCAAAGCTCAAAAATTGATGAAAACTTGTTGAAGTGAAGCAAATTGACAAAATAGTTTAAATTGATGTAGAGATTCTATCTTCCCCTATAATTTTAATCATATTAGCAATATTATAATATTACTAGAATATGAATATAAATTTAATAGAATAAGAATATAAATTAATACAATTTAGTAGATAAAAATATATGTTAGAAAATATGTATTTTATTTTTAAGTTTTTTAAATTATATGTATTTTATTTTTAATTTTTTGAAAAGTTAATGTTTCATAAATTAAAATAGTTATTTGAATTATATTTATAGAAAATTTAATGTTTCGTAAATTAAAATAGTTATTTAAATTATATTTGTAGATTTTTAAAATTTTCATTACTATTTTTTTTACATACATTTTTAAGTTTTTAAATTTTTTTAAGTTTATAAATTTTTAGATTTAAAAAGATATAAAATATATTATGAAATAAATTGAAAATTATTTAACAACATATTTAAACTTTTTTTTTTTTTTTGTAAGTGAGCTTAAAAACATGTATTACTAAAGGGGGGTTATGTTACAAAAAAGGGGAACTCCCTGGTCTGCCAAAAAGGAAACTAGGCCAAAGGTTCCCGAGTTGTGTTTTCTGAAATAGGCAAGGGGTAGGACTGGACTGCCACCATGGGAAACCAACCCAATCTTACCATATCCAGTTTTTGATAGTATAAGCACAACATACATGAAAAGGATAAACAAAATAACAGTAATAGAAGTTGATATTGACATAGGATTGACCCGACTGACTTGACAATAGACTAACCAGACACTAGTCCAGGATGATGATATGTTTCTTTCCGTCATCCGCTTGGCCCTTGTTCTCCTCCTTTTGGGGGACTGTGCGAGTCTTTCTGATATGTGTTGATGATCCTTTCCTATCATCTGGTGTGATGTCCATGTGATGGACATAGCGCAAGTAGAGGTGGAATTGAGCAGCCAACTGCTTCAGCTTGGATTTCTGGTCCGTCTCGACCTCAGTTATCAATTTGGTAATGGTTTCTAGACTGTTGAGGTGCCTCAAGATTTCATTCAGCAGTTTCATTTGTTCCTTGTTGTTGTCCTCTCCAAGATCACTTTTCCAATAAACATCTTTGTTTTCCATGCCATCTCCACTGTTTTTTGGTAGAGGGTTTCCCAGGGCTGCATGGCTCCTGGATCAGTTACCGAGTTCACTTCCTGAGCCAGAGCATCCCATGTTTTTCCCTTGTGCTTTTTCTTGATTTCCTTCTCGAGACAGGTAATGGTTGCCTTCCCTTTCAGTGCAACCTAAGTATGAAAAGTGCCCTCGGTGTCTTTTTCCGCCTGCTCCATCCTTGAAACTCGTTGAAGATTGTTCAGAGTTCCCTTCCCCTAGGGGTTTCTTTTGTTGTTCATTCGCTTCATACGCACCATCCTGTCTGGCCTATGACTGCTCCTTTGTTGCATTCTCAAGTTGTTCATGTCTACCCAGGGGTTCCTCCTTTCCCTACCCTTGTGTCTTTTGGTAGCCTCTGCAATTGCACTCTTCTTTTTTCCTCTCTTCTTGTTGTTTGTTCTCTTATTGAACTTTCCCTGTTGCAGACTCATCCTTCCAATCATGGTCTGCCCGTAGAGATGAAAATTCCCATCATTTTTCCCTATCACGGTTTGTATGATCATGATGACTTGACCATTATTCCTGTACTGACCCTTGCCCCTGCTCGCTTGATATCCTACTGGGAAATTCCCTGGACCTGGTCCTTGGCATGGTGGATCGATATTGGTCCATCTCAATCCTTCTTTCCTTACGTCATTAGCTTCCTTTTGTTTGTCGTCGATACTTTCCCACAGGATTTCCCTGCAAATATTACTGTTGACACGATCTTGTTTCCATACCCTCACCCATTGTATAATTTGATTTGGCACTGTGATTGGTAGTCGAATGTTGGGTAGTCGTATCCTGCCTGGGTCCTTCAAGCCTTTCACTGCCCTCCTCGATGTGACCTTCATTGCTTAATTTGTTGTCCCGATATTTTTTCGCTAGTTGGGTGCAGTTTGTTCTAAATTGTCCTTGCGGGATGTTGATCCAGGTACTATCTTGTTCTGGTCCTTCCTTGCTAACCCCCTCATTAGAAATTCTGTCCGCCAGGCCATTTGTTGACCTGCATACCCAACACAACTCCATGATGTTAAAAGTTTGCAGATTCTCCTGGATTTTTTCTAGGGAGTGTGCCAAGTGCCAGTGTTTCTAAACCTTTCCCACTCTGGTGCCATTTTGGAGTCTCTTCACTGTGTTGATGACCAAGGTGGAGTCACTTTCCAAGATAGTGTCGGTCATCCTTTCTCAACTTAGAATTTTGACACTGAGCTCTAGGGCTCAAAATTCCACTGCGTTGTTGGTTGAGTTTCCAAAGCTCCCAACATACAACTGGATTATGTTACCCCCACTATCTTTGATCACCCCTCCCATTCCTGTCATTCCTCGATTTCCTTTTTCCGTCCCATCAAAATTTAACTTGAGGAACCATGCCAGACGAGGTGTCTAGTTGTTCTCTCCTAATTGGAGTTGTGGTGGCCACCCTACCTGTGTGTTGTTGTGCCCATCTTTTAGGTGAAAAGTTTCCAAGATTCCAGAGGCATGTCCTGTGAATTGCACTATTTCATTCTGGCAGTTGTGGCTCTGCATTGTTTCTCGGATTTGTGAGATTATTGCTTCCTTGAGTTTCCCTTCCAATAGGATTTCATTCCTGAAGATGCACTCGTTCCTTTATTTCCATATTTCCCATATGATCATCCCTGACATGAGTTTCGATCAGAGGTTTACCATTTCATTTTCGTTGTAACTCTCATTCCAGTTACTGATGGTTGTGTTGATGTTACTTCGGGTCCTATTGGACTAGCGGAAGATGTTTGTTTCCCAGTACCATATCTCTGTTGTGTAATTACATTCGTCGAGGAGGTGATTTGTTGTTTCTTCTTTAGCTTGACAGAGGTTCCATCGTGATGGGCCTATGAAACCTCTTTTCCTTAAAGGTTTTCCCAGGTTTGAATTCGGTTGTGAAGTACTAGCCATTTGAACATTTTATTTTTGGCCACTGGGGGTTGCCCCAAATATTTCCCCACTATTGCATCAGGTCTTCTTGATACTGGTCCGCAATGTAATTATGGGCTTCTTTTAAGTTGAATTCCCCTCCATTTTTCTTTCCCCATCTTAGTTGGTCCTCTTCTTCTAAGACTACAATTTTCCTTTACCCCAATTCCTCCTCCACCTCTTTCATTATTGTTGTGATCCGATCTCTATTTTGTGGATTGAGTTTGTCCCAGATCCTCCATCTGTCGCGGGCATTTTCTTATTTCCAGTAGTGATGGATTTTGATTTTGCCTTGTGCGATCATCTCCTGTTGGAGATCCTCCCTGTCTGGATTTTCCATTATGGGTTCTTGTTGCCAAACATCCTCCCAGAATCTAGTTGTTTTACCATTCCTCACCTCCCAAAAACTGTGTTTCTGGATCCAGGTTTTGTTGCGCCAGGCTAGATTCCAAATGGATGATCCTTCTCTTGTTCTCATAAAGTGAATTCGATCTTGGTAGTTGATTTCCAGGACATACTTGGCCTTCCATATGGTTGCCCACTTTGTTGACTTTTCTTTAACCCATCTCCACCATAGTTTCTCCCTGTAGGCTTCGTTGGTTACTTGTGGGTCTTGTAACCCCATGCCTCCTTTGCATTTTGGTTTGCAAACCTTCTCCCAGGCCACAAGGGACCATTTTTTTTTTCTTTCCTCTCCATGCCATAGGAAGTCCCTTTGGATGGCTCTTCTCTTTTGGAGTATTCCTTTGGGAGTAGAAAACACTGACATCATATAGGTCGGAATTGCTTGTAGAACCGCTTTGGTCAGGACAAGTCCCCCCACAAGGTTGAGGGATCTGTAAGTCCAATTTTCACCCTCTCATCTACCTTGTTGATCACTCCTTCCAAGGTTTCTATTTTGCATGCTCTTCCCATCACGAGAATTCTCAAGTATTTCGTTGGGAGAGTTTTATGTTCAAAACCCAAAATATTTGCCAGGTTCCTTTGAATTGTTGGGTTGGTATTGAAGAAATATATCATGGATTTGGCGTGATTGATATCCACTCCCGAGGATTCCCCAAACTCTTGTAAGATTATTTTATAAGATTTCGCTTCCTTGACTATGGGTGTGCCATCGAGTAAGGTGTCATCAATGAACTGTTGGTGTGTGGAGGTAGGGCAATTTTTGAAAGGTTTAATGCATGTTATTTATCCTGTTGCAATTGTGATTTTTATGCTTTTACTGAGTCCTTCCATCATCAGAATGAATAGGAAAGGTGATAACAGGTCTCCTTACATGATGCCTCTTGAAGGCCATAAGGGTTTGGCTGGGGCTTGATTGATTAACAATGAGTAAATAGTCGTTGACACTAGGCTAACAATCTAGTTGATCCAATGTTGCACAAAGCCAAAATCTTCCACAGTCTTGACTTTATAGTGCCAGCTAATTTTTTCATATGCCTTTTCTAGGTCAAGTTGGATTACCATCCCCCCTATCCTCTAGGTTTTCAGTGTGTGTATCAGTTCATGGACATGGATGATGTTGTCCAAAATTTGTCACCCTTCTACAAAACCTGACTGTTCCTAATAAATCAATGATGGTAGGAGAGGTTTCAGTCTATTGGCTATGACTTTGGATATTATCTTGTAAACCACACTACATAATGTGATGGATTTGTAGTGGTCTGGGGTCTTGGCTTCATTTTCTTTGCGGATTAGAGTAATAATTGTGGCATTTAGCACTTTCAAAATGGAGGGTGAGTGTCTAGAGTCTTCCACCACCCCATAGATGTCATGTTTGGCCACTTGCTAGCAACATTTGAATAATTCCACTATGAAACCATCTGGACTTGGGGCCTTTCCATTGGGAATCTCCTAGACCACTTGATCAATTTCCTCCTTAGTGATGGGTTTGTTTAGGTTCATATTTTGTTCCTCGGTAACTAGCCTGGGGATGTGCTGAGTTATCCTTTGTATGGACTCCGTTCGGTCTTGGTTGGGTTCCTGGGCTATCCCTTGGAAGTGGTTTACCAGTATGTTTTCAATATCCTTGTGGGACTTTGTTGGCACAGGGGCAAACCCAGGGTTCAATGCTTCAACAATGCACCAACAAAACCCTAACTACTGGCCCTTTCGACAACACCTTCAAAGCAGATGAAGTCTCACCCAAGGTGGAGGCAGGGGTGGTTGCAAGACTCCAGTGTCTACAACCTAGCTGGGACACAGGTCTGTTATTACAACACCTTAACAGAACACTTAGCGGTTGTAATTCAGTATTACTTAGCCTTTGTCTATAGTGCAGATAAACCCTAATTACAGCGCAGCTCGGTATTCAACACGATTCAACACATTCAATCACTAAGCACATCAACATAGATCAGATCTAGCATCTTATTCACATCATTAGGCACTAAGTTATCATATTCATCTAAGCATACCTCATTGTACTAAGCATTAATCATATGAACCATAAAACAACCATAATGCACAAAGAAACCACAA
>CBVK0103143233.1:0-10734 GCA_900067695.1 Picea abies
CCCTCTCAGTTGTCTTAGTAATTTCAACAAAAACCAATCAGCTTTCAAACCATTCTTAATCATATGCATATGTTGTAAATAATCATTAAAATCTTCCCATCATTCATCATGTTGTCCACTGAAAATTATTCATGTATCGTCTTTTAATTATAGAAACAAGGAAAAATGGAAAATGGAATTTTATGAGTAGGATTGGGAAGTATAACTTATGAAAAATGATACACATTGTAGAAATGAAAGTCTATATAACAATATTTAACTTTAGACGCATGACTCCAATCAATTTGCATTCACTTATGCCATCCAAGTATGAATTAAACTAACATGAACAAATGAGTCATAACAAGTATTATATCCAGTGTTCAAAATGTCTTAACAAATGCCTGCTATAATTCTTTATGATATGTATAAGATTTTATATTCATGTTCACCCAAACAGCTTCCATCAGAATGATGTTATGAAGGTCAGTATTGGCTCATAGGTTTTTATTAACTCTATACCTTGTACTCCCATAGAAATATTTTAAAAGAGACAATCATAATGATGAATAATCAAAACCAAATTTTTTTGGACTATGAACTTCGATAGCCGTATCATTTCCAACATAAAATGATTGTATCTATATATCCCTTTTTAGTTCAAAATATGTGCGTGGCTCAACCCAAATATTATAATCCATCAACCAAAAACCACTTAAGTTGAGGAAATGGGGAAAAGTAAAACAACAGCTCATATGGAGAGACATTAACCATCATAATAGATACAGGTTCGAGTATGTTGACTCCCAGTTTCGAAATTAATTTCAATTGTAAATCAATAATGGGGTTGGGTCTATGTGCAACTAACATTTTGTTTATAAACTACCACCAACAACATGAGAGAAACTAATAGAATAACTTTACATGCTTTAGACATATCTTTACCAACAAACAATCATGAAACTCTAGATCCAACACATAAACTTAACCCAAATCGCATATGGGTTCAAGTCAATTGGTTTCAAAAAACATGGGTTCAGGTCATTCATTTTAAAATCAAAATACCCAAGTCAAATGCAGAATATATACTTGGTCCAACTATAAAAATTACGAAGAAATTTACCCACTCATCACCTCATAACCCGAGCTTGAAATTGACGAAGAAATTTACCCACTCATCACCTCATAACCCGAGCTTGAAATTGGCCAACACAAAATGGGCTTGACCCAAAGTTTAAACTATGACTAAAATTGCAAACAAGTTCGACATGTGGGTTGAACAAAACCATATCAAAACAATGTAGGGTCACATACTCCTTAGTGCAAGTCATGCATGGTTTTTTAAACCCAAGTTCAAAACTCATCAAAATTTATTCTTCAAAGTGAATTGGGTTTTCCATTTATTCCATAATTTACCAAGAAAGAGTTAAGATTCAGATTATGTTCTACTTCCATGCAAACCAGAAATAAACCCAAAAAAAAAAAATCATCTTTAAAAACTGTTTCGAACAGCCATAAAAAATGGAAAGTGAGAGTATGAAACACAGAAAGAGAGAGCTTCAACAAATTCTCACCAAACAACCACATTCTTGTTTATTTTCTTCAAGAAATGACTGAGTAGGGAAAGAAAACATTTTCATGTGCATAGTATGCTACAAGAGCCAAAACTTAATCAATATAAGGACAAATGATTTGCAAGAGATGTAAGATAAGTTGTGAGCTCATACCTTGTCAAAACACTCTTTTAAACCAGTGCATAGGACCAAGAGCGGTTACAACAACCACCAAGAATGAGGGTATCTCAACAACCAAATATTGAGCCCTCACAGCAACCCAAACAAAATGAAATGAACCTTGAAATCCTTTAAACAAACAAGGTGATAAGTGCGGGACTATGGAGTAACTGCCCACGTCTCGTCGTATTCAATGCATGGACATCTCCATAACTCAATGCAAACAGAATATCATAAACCATGTACCATAATATATGCCACATCAACCAATTGTGTGTTTGAAACAATGTCAAGTGAGCACCAACCCACAAGCCATATCAACTTTTCAATCATGGAGATCATCCCTTGTCACATTTTATAACTAACCAGATTATCATCCACATGCAAAGATAGGGTTTAATCATTATCGTTGCCAATCAATGCCTTGTATCGTGTGACCAACATATCATATGAAACCAACCCAAAACCTATGCCATGCAACCATAAACTTCTGCACCAACTTTTGCTAAACTAATTCAAACCTTTTGACATTTATACCATGCAACCATATATATAATATATGTCAAATAAAACCCATGAAAATAACCAAACCTTATACCATGAGTAACATATGTATGCGCCAAACAAATTCTAACTCAATTTGAGTATTTTTCCCATAACATAATCTTTATTGCCACTTAGAACCCAAATCCTTTGACGTAATAAACCATGACTTTGATAGCAAGGTGACTTATATATGCATGAGAAAACCACATAATGTATATGCAACATAAAACTTGCTCTTGTTATAACCAATTTTATGTTTCAATTGCATGAGTAAAATTATTCTAACCCCTTATGTATGTGTGACCATGTATAGCATAGATCCCATACTTCTTTTTTTATAAGTGCAATGTCATCAAGGTGAAAATAATAAGCAACCATCGTTGCATATCAAGCTGAAATGTATCGTGGTGCCAATATTCATCATGGTTTTGGAACATTTATCATTACACCTATGAAGCAGATATGCATATAAACTGAGAGAAATGATTGAAAATTAGTATCCATGGGTTTTCTTAAAGGGGACCCCACCTACTAATTATATATATCATAGTCTAATAAATAGGCCTCGCAATCCTTTGCAGGCTCTTATAACAAGTGGCCAAATTTTGAGTCAACAACTATTTTCTTCATTAAGTGAAGCTATAGAAAAATAATTATTTGTAGCAGATGATTATGCACTTACTATTGTTGGTTGTTGCAAGATGGAATGCCAAAATTGTGTGATCATTGATGTCTAACATGTAAACGGTTTGAGTGCCAATTTATTGTATGTACCCCAACTAACTCAAACTAGCAAGAAGGTTGAATTTTGGCCACGTTGGTTTGTTGTGAAGGATAGGCACAACAAATTTTCTTTTGTCATTGAGGTTTTTATTAACCCTAAGGAAAAAGTGTATAAGTTATGCGAATTTCCCAAGAAAGATCCAGGATCTACTGCACTCATAGCTCAAACTAACAACTGAAGTATACTTTGGTATGAATGACTCGGACATCTAAATTTCTAGAGCTTAAAATTGAAGGTGAAACATAACATGGTTATTGTACTACCTAAGGTTGTTCCCTCAGATGGTGTATGTGAAAGGTGTATGCTTGAGATCATCATCGGGTTTCTTCTGAAATAGAAAAATTTTGAAAACCAAACACTCATTTAGAACTTATCCACATTTATCTATATTCCCTAAACAAGCCATCACTAGCTAGAGCAAGGTATGCCTTGACCTTCATTGATGACTTTTCTAGGTATACTTCGGTATGTTTCTTGAATAATAAGAGTCGTGTATTTGAAAAGTTTAAATAATTTAAAGGCATTAACTAAAAATTAATGTGATCAACCTGTGAATTGTTTAAGATCAAACAATGAAGGATAAATATATAGGCAAGGATTTTGAAAGCTACTTGTCACAAAATGGTATCTCTTGGAAAATGTGTACTTTACACACCTCAATAGAATGGAGTTGCTTAAAGGAAAAAATGGACTTTGACAAAAATGGTACGTTGTTTACTTCAAGCCAAAGGTCTATCAACTAAGTTTTGGGCATAAGTTGTATATTGTTAAAACTATTTGTTAAATATGATTTTGACTAAAGTTGTATGGCATGTGACTCCAATTGAGAAATGGAGTGGAAGAAAAACCTTAGTCAAACATATTAGAACCTTTGGATGCATAGCATGGGCTCAAATACCAAATGATAGAAGGAATAAATCAGATGTGAAGAGTCATGCTTTTATCATCATGGGATACTCTAAAGAGTCAAATATCTACAGGTTGTTTAATCCTATCAAACAAGGGATTATCTTCAATAGAGATGTTATCTTTGATGAGAAGACCTCAGGTGTTACTCTATTGAATTTATCTTCTAGTTTATTGGGTAGTGATCATTCAAAAAAATTGGAATTTGGGATCAACCAATTACTTCACAAGATGATCGGCTTGAAAATTGACTTATTTTCCTGAATTGACTTTCAATCAACCTTATACAGCAAAATCAACCTCAATGTTGGTGATCTTGGTATAGGAACTCCTTCAACAAAAGAGAGGTTTCTTCCCAGATGGGTGACCAAAACAATTGAAGTTGTTGGAGCTAATGCAAAAGATATTAGTGACTCGAGAAAAACTAGAAGTCGGAAATAGTTTGGTAGTGTTGCTCTAATGGAACATGTGATAATGGCATGTGATCTATATCTATATGTGAAGCACATGGTTAACCTAAATGGAAAAATGATATGGTTGATGAGTATCATTTATTGATGAAGGATGACACATGGGATTTAGTTCCTCGACCGCAAGGAAAGAATGTGGTGAAGTGTTAATGGACCTACAAGACAAAATTTACATCTGAAACCATTTTTGAAAGACATAAGGCTCATTAGGTAGCAAAGGTATTTTCTCAACAAAAAGACATTAAATACACTTAAAAATTTTCCCCTGTTGCAAATATTGACTTTGTTCGATTGTTTCTTTCATTTGCTACTCACTTTGGATAGTAGGTACATCATAGAGGTTTCAAAAGTGGTTTTCTACATGGTGGTCTCACTAAAGATATTTGTGCAGACTAACCCCACTAATTTGAAAAGGATGGCAGTGTTGTGTGCCCATGTAAGAAATCCTTGCATGGTTTGAAATAGGCCCTCGAGGCATGGTGTGAGAACATTGATTGTTTTTTCCTCAATATTTGTTTTCAACATTGTGAATTAGATCGCAGTACCTATGTCTTACATAAAAATGATGAAACATTAATTGTTGCATTGTTTGTGGATTACTTGGTCATTACTAGAAGCAATGTTCATTTGATTTTGGGTTTGAAGAAAGAATTAACAGGTACATTTGAAATGAATGACCTTGGTCTATTACATTTCTTTTGGGGCATTTGAATCTTACAAATGGATTATTGTTTCTTTATCTCTCAATCTAAATATGTGATGAACCTTTTACATGAGTACAAAATGAAAGACTATAAGTCATGTGTTGCACTTTATCAATCGAGAATGAAGCTAACCAAGTAGTGTAATTCTCTAAAAGTCGATTCTACACTTTATTGTCAACTTGTTGTATCCTTATCTATTTAACTAACAGTCGACATGATATTTCTTTTATTGATAGTGTGATTTCTCAATTTATACAAGATCCATGAGAAAATCACATTAAGGATGAAAAGAGAATTGTTTGTTATATCAAGGGAAATTACTATCTTGGTATAAATTATTGTGGTGACAAAGTGAACTAGTTGGTCAGTTACATTGACTTAGATTGGGTTGGAGATGGTGATGACGGGAAGTCTACATATGGCCATGTGTTCCATCTTGGTTCTAGACCCATAGTCTAGTCTTGTAAAATGTAGAAGGTGGTCTCACTTTAGACCATAGAAGCATAATATCGTGGTGTAGTGCATGCTAGCATAGAGGCGATATGGATTCAACATTTCAAGGGTGAAATTGGATTAATAGTCAAGACATAAACTACAGTATATTGTGACAATCAAAGTGTTATATAGGTTGAAAAGGAATCATGTTACACACAACAAGATGAAGCATGTGGAGCTTCATGCTCATTACTTGAGACAATTAGTACAACGTAATGTTGTGAATCTTGTTTATTGTAGGATAGATGATCAAGTTTTTAATATCTTATTAATCTCTATCAAAATCTAGGTTTTTGAAACTTCAAACTATGCTTGGGCTTCAAGAAGCTGTAATTATGGGGGGGTGTACAGATGTAATTTCACCTCCTGAATATCTAAAGTGTTGCATTGATTGGGGGTGTTGGAACAACAACATATGTAGGTCCATCACAACTCTGGAGATTTTGGATATAGTCAACGGTTGACTAGGAAATTCGAGTGAGTAGTCCATTTAGTGGTCAACTAGGCATTCCATTGGTCGGGCAGTTAGACCAAATTAATTGACTAGTGTGCAGAACAAGGTAGAAATCAAGGTTGAGTTTGTTATGCACTCTCATCAATATTTATGGACCTTGTCCTTCCCATTTCAAGGGATTCAATTACATCCTAGTGCTATATGAGATGGCCTTATGGGTCAATCTAACAAGGTGAATGAATGAACATGTATGATTTGTGTTTTGTATGAAAAAAATTCAGTTTCTTACACTTATATGTATGTTGACCTCTGCTTGGTTGTGCTTACGTGTTGTAATGATGTCTTTAGATACATCTCTCTTGGAATACTACCTCTCTTATCTACCTAATCCCCTAATTCTCCAACACCCCTTGGGTGAACTGCACTAGTCTACACCAACAGGTTTGCTAAGGATGCCATCCACAAATGTGGGAAAGAATTCCTTGGATTTCTTTGCAAGGTTTTCCTTGGAAAAAATTGTAATAAAATATTACATAATAATTAATAACAATAATAATTAAATAACCCTAGGGTCATAACCCTTCACCCTCGTGACCAATCAATGAGTATTTATATTATCACAAGAGCTCTTTTAATCATAATCCATCATATATTTTTTATGTATTTTGTAACCTTATGGATATTTCAAAGTTTGTGTCTATTTATCTTTGATGGCTCTATCTAATGACCATGAGGTTTATTAAAAGTGCTATCAGAGTGGTTATTTTCGTTGTTCAGGTGCTAAAATTCTATGGGTTTCATTCCTTGTTGGTTGAGTTTCAAACTTTTGTGAGTTTCATTCGTTGTTGATAAAGTACCATAATTTATGTCGGGTGGCAACATAAACTTAGGCTATGAGGCCATCCAATTTCACTCCAATTCCCACCCACCTCTCCATTATATTCATGTAGTTTTTGTGTTTATGTTTCATTCTATTTTTGTCGCAATTTTTTCCATATTCAATTCAAGAGAGAGAGAGAGAGAGAGAGAATAAAAAACAAGCATAAAAAGTGCAACAAAATCAGTACGGGACATTTTCAAAACACAATTTACTATAACTCAAAAAAGTATCCTATGGGGAATAATTGTAGCAACTTTGTGGAATTAGTTAGTTAGGATTCTTGGAGCACTACAACCACTTTGAATACCAAAATTGTGAAGGAAGATAATTCCTATCATCAAAAAAGGTGATGCAACTTCTACAAAGATAAAATACTATCAAAAACCATTACAAACCATATTCAATGGAGCTACCAATATTGAGAGAATCCATCAAAATAGACATAAACCCTCACTATAAATCCATACAATTTGTTAATAACTGCCACAATCAAATAAAATGATTAGTATGCCACATGTGGAGAGTAACCAAATATACATGGACCCATCTACCCTTATGTAAAACTTCCCTCAAGCTGAAATTTGACGATAGAGAGAGTCAAAGTTCTCATTGATCCAAAATTTTAATCAATTTTTTTACGATTTGGGTAGATTTAGAATTGGGAAAAAATCCTAAAGGCATTGTTCCACCAATCACGGATCTTGGAGAATGGTAAAAATATACTCATACCTAAAAAAAATGTTGAATTCTTATAAGATATATGACAAAAAAGAAAGTTTGTTTTCTACAAGGCTAACTTACTCTGAGAAACACTTAGAACCGTCACGTTGAGAAAAAATTCATCTTCAAAGGAAACATTGCTTGAATGAGTTATTGTGCCTTTGTGGGTAAGATTTATTTCATAGATCCATGGGATAAAAGTGGAGGAAAGGAACACCTACCAAATGGTCAAACATTGTGATGCAGGAGCATCGCTAGCAAGTGCGCGGAGTAAGACATATCAACGTCTGGGAATCTGTACAAAACCTCAACATTGGCGGTTACGACAGATATTTTGAACTATGCCTTAACTCAGTGCTGGAAAAATCCTTTGAGGCACACTTGAGCGATCATGAGCGAAGTGGAAGTCTCCACTCCGGCTCTGGAATGTGACTGCACTAGGATAAGCTGTCAGGATAAGTTTTGATGTAGACAAGTAGTCAGGGGGGACACTAAGAGCCCTTCGAGATAAATAGAGGATTTGTACGCCCAAATGAGGTTGGTTGGGATTAGTTGTAGAGATTTTAGTGGAATAAAATAAGATAGAAGTTAGGAGAATATTTAAGTAGCTTTTTTGTTCATTTATAGTTGTAACCATTTTCATTTTGGAATATAACAGAGGAAAATTGATCCAATGCATGGCGTGGACATTGTACATTGTTTGCAATTCCCTGTTATTGTGTTTTCATGAATGAATGAATGAATCACGTTATGAGTAGATGGAACTGTGCATGTTAGGATAAGTTTCAATCATTTCTCTTCTGTCGAGTGGTGCAAGGTTTGCACACAGAATGCAAGGAGTGCATTGACGGAATCTGTTTCGATTTCGAAGCTCAGAAGAGAGGACACAAAAGTTTCCCTTTGAAAGGAGTGCAAAGTGACTATTGCGAGGTGCGCACAGTCATCCACAGGAGCGTGAACTTGCGTAAGAATCCGGTGCAAGTGTGCACAGAGTGAAAGGGAAACACCAGGAGGGCGAGAGGAATTTATCTTCGAGAAACCCCTTGGATCTGAGTTATCGAGATTCATGAACGCAAGGAGTGCGCGGGAAATCGAAGTCTTCATGAGACCAAGCTTAGGAGGAGTAACGCTTTTTAGAAGTGTAGTCGAAGTCAGAGAGACAAACTCACAGTAAGTTCAAAGGTAGAGACCTTTGAAGACTTAGAAACTTTCTGAGTCAAGTGAGTCAAAAGATTAGGAGGATGAGCGGAACCGGCTGTTAGATCGGTTGCGAAGAAAATCTAGACCGTTATATTAATGTCCAATGACTAGAGGAAGCACAGAGAGAATATCATATTTGGACCATTAGATCTGAGTGCGTGGACCAACAGTCGTTAGGTACAAAGACAAGTGCATGGGCTTTAACCCTTAGAAGTGTGTAGGACAAGAAAAATCACGAAGAACAAGTTCACAAAACAATCATTGTCGTTGATCGGAGAAAAGGTGTGGGTCGTATATTTGGTCTGAAGGAGTTCACAAGTTCAAAAATTAGGATAAGAGAGGGGAGTAGTCCTCCAACTTCACGAATTGCCAAGTCCCGAGTTCATGAAGGAGAAAACAAGACCATCGGATCACACAGATCGTGGACCATCGATCTGACGAAAGGGTAACCCAGATTTCAAAATTTCGAAAATCAGGAAGATGAGCGAGGAAGGTCTTCTGGGAAAATGAAACGTGAAACCGCGAAGTGCTTGAGAGATTGGCCTTGGGTCATAGCGGGGGCGTCATATCATCGAAGGTTAAGGGAGGAGCTAGCATGTGCTAGGCCCCACTTCAGGATTTCAAGAATCGGAGGGTCGGAGTTGGCATAGGTGCAACCACCCAACACACGAAATCATGAAGCGCCTATTGGTTAGGTGGGTGGTCACAGTCATGGTCACGAGAGAAAAGGCATTTAGCTCGGGAGGAGCTAGTGTATCGCTTGCGTGAAAATTGGACGGTGCTCAGGAGAGAACCGTGGGTCTCATACGACCTGCGTATTTGGAGAAAGGACCTATGAAAGTGTGTTTGGGTCTAGCAAAGACCCAAAGAGTCAATTTGACTCAGTTTCTTGATCGATCCTAGACCGAGAGGTCATGCAACCCTTAGGAGAGAAGGGGGGACTGAATCAAGTGGTATCAAAGCCTATTTTTTGTTTGCAGACCGTAGACAGAAGAAAGACGATGAAAGGATATAGTCTGATACCATCAAGTGGTATAAGAGCGGATTTTCGTCTGTAGGTTTTAGGTGAAGGAGAAAAAGAACTCGAAGTTGTACTATGTGTGTAGCAGACAGTCAACACAGTGCCACCAAGGAGATGAGTGGAACCACCATTGGCCAATCGAGCTGTATAAAGGGAGATGCAAGAACTTCGTGCAAGATTAAAGGTGATGGAGGCAGCGCAGAGACGAGAACCTGATGTTGGAGATGTCAGTGATGTAGAGAGCAAAGAAGTAGAGGGAGAGAATTTCATCAGAGAAGCTGCAGGAGAGGATATTGTTGAAGAATGCTTGCTGAGAGAAGTTTCCATATTGGGAGGCAAAGCCAAGATGGAGGTCCCAATGTATGAAGGAAATTTAGATGTCGAAGAGCTATTGGATTGGATAAGATCCATGTACAAATATTTCTACTATGAAGACATCAATGAGGAAAGAAGGGTGAGACATAATGTCACCAGACTAAAAGGACATGCAGCATTGTAGTGGGATGAACTGTAGACTAAGAGGAGAAGCAAAGGTAAGCAGAAGATAAAGAGCTAGGACAAAATGGTATCCAAGTTGAAAGCTAAGTTCATGCCCAAATATTATCAGATCAATCTGTTCAGGAAAATACAGAACCTGAGATAGAAGGGGATGACAGTTAAGGAGTAAATCAAGGAGTTCTATAGGCTGAACATCATAACTGGACAAAGAGAGAGAGATGAAGAAAAAGTTTCCAGATATATAAGTGGCCTGAGATATGAAATCCAGGATGAGCTCAGCATGATGTTAGTAAGTGTTTTAGGATTAATCCGTAAGTGCGGACAAAAACCGATCTCCCTAGATC
>CBVK0103143271.1:0-10609 GCA_900067695.1 Picea abies
CGAACAGATTGCGATATCTTCTCCATACGAACTCCGTTTGAGAAAGTAAATATACCGCCGGAATCAAGAAGACGAGACGAACGTAATGGAACCGTTTTCGTCGCATTCCGAGCACTTTGAAAATTGAGCAAAATTTGATCCCCTGATCCAGATTTTGATCATTAAAGGACAAATTTTTATAGAAGAAGGTCATAATGACCAAGAGGGGTCAACAAGAAATTTGGCAAGTGGGATTAAGGGGATAACTATGAGAAAAGGCCAAATGGTACTCCAAGGAGAAAGTTGAGGATTTATTTCCCAATCCCTTTCAAAACTAAAGCCTTTGGAGACCAAAATATTCCCATTCGGGAGGGATGATCCAAATGGATCTACATAGTTACCATATGACTTCATTGATGATATAGGGAAGATAATATTACATTTGGGACTCGTTTGGGTAAATCCTCTATTTTAGGGCCAAATAAGTGGAATTTGTATTCCCAAATGCTAAGAACTTAGGTCCCATGCTAATTTTTTTCATTCTATGGGTTGATAGCTTTCCAATGGTGTTTTTGTTTTTCCATAGAATGGAGTTCATATGTGAAAGTTACAACCTCAACAAGGTATCGGTTCAAATATTACACATAGGTCAAAGTGGAGACCATGTTAGCTCACAATAATTCAAACACGGGGAGTGAGTAATGTGTGGGAATCCGTTAGCGATTTCTAAAAGCATTGTGGAGGTTCCAACAAGGAATATATTGATTACTCTTTTGTAACACCCTACAAGGTTAATTTCCTCAATGGAGTGTTATTGTTCTCAAATTACTCCATTTCTCCGATTTCTAATTAGAATTACTTATTCAATGTGGGTTTTCACACTATCTACAATACTCATGTTTCAAATTTAACTACTTTGTAACTTGTAATTGAATCAGAGTATTTACAAGTGAACTAGAGCATAAAATCAACCCTATTGCATGGATGTCCAAATGTTGATTTTAAATTAAGTAAGCTAACAATTAATTGGAAGCTTCATCAACAGAATTAACAATAAATGTATTCTACCTCTTTCCAATGTTTGAGTTTGTTCAAGTATAGTGTAATCCAATATCCCTTTTCTTTTGCTTTCCCATAATGGAATTAACCTCCCTGCCAACTAGGAGCCTAGTTAACTTCCTAGCTCTAGGAAACCCTTTGGTTTCCTAGCCCTCCATGCCTAATGCTCCAAGATCAACAATCCAATAGGTCTCTAGAAAATATTTTCACAAAAAAAAATTCTTCCAAGAATTCTAATCTCAACAATTTTCCTCAATTGCTCGAGCAAAGATTCATCATCCAAGAACCCTACTCAACGCTTCTTCTTCCTCCCTATTTATCAATTCGACATCTCCCAAGCTTCCTCAACCACCAACATCAATAGGCCAACTACCTCCCCTTTAAGGTCTCAGGGAATAAATAAAACAAAATAAAATAATCCAAAAAAGAAAAAATACAAAGTCTTCCTTCTCATGCTAACTCATAAATTTAGTTGACATTTTATGCAAAATTATTAATAACCAACCATGCTCATTTATTTCATCATACCAACCAACCCATAAAGTCAAGAATGCACATTGCACTTCTAGATATTTATAGGTATATAATATAATGTTCATAAGTCACCAACCAATTAATTAAATTATTAATAACCTAGTTTATTATTTAATGCATCAACATAATTATACTAGTTTTGACACACTAGGTGTGGTTATGTAACTAGTGTACACATATCTTATGTTTGTACTAATAGGCATAAGCATTTAATGCTTCTAATGCACAATTTTCTTATATCCACAATCACACATGCATGGTGATAATTAAAACAATGCATTATCTGAGACCTTTTTCTAACAAAATCACAATGATGCAATAAACATGCTACATGGATAATCACACAACATTTATCCAGAATGAACTAGACAAACATTTTATGCATGGTAAAGATTCTCATTACAACACCATAGAAATAAAGGACGACACAACCAATTCATATAAGGATACTGACCAACTTAGAATAACTCCAAAACACCTAATCACCACTACCGACCTAACCCCAATTATAACCCTAAGATGGAAGCATATACTATATCAACCTAACTTTCTCCACAAGCAATCAATGGTCATTATCACACGTATATGGGAGCATGGCCAAGGAAACTATCCCACAAGTCTAGGTTGTGAGGGATACACAGTGTGCAACACCTCCACCCCTCCCGATAAAACTAAGGTCAACACATTATCATCAAGCCATACTATGCAATTATTGTTCTTACATACATGTCATCGAATAACCACTATGGGAAACATGTGCATCCTGTCAAAACCACACTTACCCACCAATCATAACAGTGTTTGAAATCATCAAGTAAATCATAAGTAAAAAATATATTATACCACTATCTTCTTGATGTCTATGACATCCAAGTTACCTTAACACTACAGTCATTTGGCTATTGCATAGCCCATCGACTTGTAGGTATATATATATAGCAAATTTCATGTGATAATTCATATTATGTATTGACGTTTAAATAATAAACATATGTTTATTTACACCATGCCTCACATCGGTTATACATTCACGATATGATTTTGAATTGGTATCCATGTACTGAAATTCACATTTAATATTCATGTTTAAAGAAATCATATAACTATCAACATCATGACCATATAACCATAAAAATAATATTCTATAAACACATAAATAGGTCTAGATGTGCCGATTAGGTTTTTTCCCAAGTGGTTGAGAGGATAAGTGATATTCTTCCCACCTAGGATCAATTCCCTCAAGTGACATGTTGAGCTCTTGATGAGTATATTTTTGTATTGGCCTTGATCCTTGAAGAATCCTGTTTACCCTGGGTACCATTATTGGAAAAAGGGAAAGTACCTGATGGATTTCCTCAAGATATGTATTTCATGGAAAATAAAAGGTCAAGATGTCAACATATCAAGTGTCTCATCAGTTTGGCTAGTCTAAACATATACCAAGCAAATAAAATACTAGGATAGTCATAATATGGTTTTGACTACCTAATGCCAAATGTGGGGTATTACATATTTGATTCGTACATCCTTTGAATAATACCTTTGCACATGTTGAGTTAGTGTCTTTCTAGTTATGGCTCAAGAAAATAAGTACATACATCTTGGTTGAGCTTATCAATATGTTAGCTTCGTGTCCACTCATTAGAGATATATTAGACTTCCTCTTATGTGCATTGATTAGGGGGTATTGGTTTTCCCTTCTCATGAAGATAACATCCCTCATATACATATAGGGGTGACCAAACACTACACTACAAACATGAATAAACACCACATTGACTTCTATTTCATCAATAAAATTTGCATTGATAGCTAATATAAGTTTGCACGACTTGGTAAATTTTAAATCTACATCCTTATTTACCCAACCCAAAGTGTATGGATGAGTGTGATTATGCATTTCTAAACTAAGTTTACTCACCAAGTCCTTTGCAATGAGGTTTCCCTATGAACAAGAATCAACCATAACATCCAATTTGTTCTTCTTGATTCAAATCTTGATATGGAACAAATTTATCATCTCCTTCTCCTCTTTGTGATGGAGGCTACTAAGGTTCCCCTCCTTCTACATTGTTGTGCATGTAATCTATACATCCGCGTCCAAGTTTCTTTCAATCTCCTCTCCTGCTTCCATTGGAAGATTAATATTAATCTTGAACTTCTCCTGCTCATGGTTCCTAGTAGTCAACTCTAGATTTAATTTCCATCATTTTTTTTTAGTGTGACCATTAATGTTGCAATGACCATAGTGGCTATTAGGGGTATTTGCACACATGTGAAAAGGTTAGAACTTTTCCAACTAAATATGTAACATAAGATAATAGTATATAATATAAATGAATAAGTGAATGATAGATTGATACAATGCCATGTGATGATATACTTTTATGCATTCACTCACAACAATGGTGAACGATCATGTCCCTTGGTTAGGTTATGTCTTTTAGTTGTTGTTATCATTTAAGGTTTATTTATATACTTTAAGTTCATTACATTGCCTCTCATTTCAAGGATGCTTTGTCCTTGAAGCATTGTATGGAAAATGCTATGTCTTAGTTCTATCATGCAATGCCTTGTCATAGTTCTTCATTCTTGATTTTATGATGGTTGGTAACATAAGACGATATGATCTTCTAAGTGTTGAGTATAAATGTCAAATTGTGAAAGTGTTGGACCACCTAATTTGATTTTCTATGGAATTATGTGTTTATAGGGTTCCTAGTTGGAATTTTTTGTATTGCAATTTCCAAGATTACTTCTATTTGAAACCCAATTGCATTGACATTAATATTCTTCGAAATGTAGATCAGTTATTTTTGTTCAAAGCAATGATGATATGTTGATTAGTGATAGTTCCAACTCTTGTGATTAAGATGTCGATAAGGTTCCCTTGGAACATGATCTTCCCTCATCATAGTTTTAAAAATTCCTTGATTCAACTTGGGTATTAAATCTTCTTCATACATTTGTGTTGCTATGTTGACCATTGAAATTATATTAGTCTAGACACTTGGATTTTACATATTTTGTACTTTGGCATTTGAAGATATCCTTACTTCCATTAAATTTACATATTTATGATATGTGATGTCAATTGGATTTGTATTAGTTCATTTTTCCAGGATTTGAATTTTTTTTAGCTAACAACTCTTCTACTTCAATTGGATCAACCATTGTTTCTTAACCAACCAATATTTCCTTATTGGTAAGTTGCTCTAGCTTTTCCTGCAGTAATCTTTATCATTATTTAACTTCTTAATTAGTGTAATAAATATTTGATTATGATCCCTTAAGCATGAAAGTTCCTCATTATTTTATAACTTGTTGAATTTATTTTTAATATTTTGATCTTTTGGCTTCTCATCTTTTAACCTTTTGATTTGTTCAAACAACCTTTGATTAAGGTTCCTCGGGCAATAATTTTCTTCATATTTTTATGATAGGTTATTGTTGAATTTCTTCTTGAGATCTTGATTCTCCTGTTCTAATTTCTCGTTATCACTAAACCTAACACTTGTGCAAAGCCTCCACAATATGCTTGACTAGTGTAACACATGGAAGTAATTTCCACTATCACCTAAACAAGCACTTCCCTCATTTTAGTGAAGTATACGGATCCAACACAAGGGGGGCTTCCTTAGAAACCTCAAGGGATCCTATAGCAAGTTGATGGTTAGTCTATGACCCCCTATCTTGGTTACTTGAAAATCTAGGTCAAAGTCAAGTGCAGGTTATGATGAATTAGGCAAGGCAAGTCGATTATGTGTGTGTGAAGAGTGATGTTAAGACAATCAATGATTCTTGATAAGCTAGAAAAGCAAATTAAATGCCATGAAACACTAGCTAAAAGAAAGAGAAAAAATACTGAAACACTAGCTATCAAAGAGAAAAACAGTTGCTGCAAATAAAATTGAAATAAGAGATAATATAATTCAACGATAGAAAAATTATAACAACAATAGTAAATTAGTCCTAAATTAATAAGAATGCAATGGAAAATATGCCAAATTTAAGTAAAAGACTTATTAAACCATAAGTTAATGATTGCTTGGAAGAAGAACATTAAACTATGTTAGATGAATGCAATATGATGAAACCCTAGTGGTTAAAAATGCAATTAATGCAGAAATGATGATCTTAGACATTGATCCTAAGCTAGAATGCAAGGTGTTGAGCTATAGATAATGAGGAATGAAATGCAAATGCAAAGTCCCAAGGCTAAAACCAAATCATTTGGGAGAGAGAAGCTAAACTAAGGCTTGTAATCACTTGTAGTAAGATGAAGATTAGTGCCTTCTTGAAGTCCTTGGGCATATCGAGTCAATGCAACAACCTGAAAGGATGCCAAAAGCAAAGGAAGACTTGAATATTTAGCCCTAGGATTACCCAATCATAAGCCTAGGTTAAACCTTATAAGAAAAAAAACCCTAGATTTGATCCCCTCATAAACCCTAGGTGTCATCCTACTTATTCTAGAGCATCTAGCACAAGATCAAGTGGAACTAGGTCAAACCTTGGAGTTTGTCCCCTGATAAACCCTAGATTTCAACCTCAAAGACAAGGTTAGTGGGATGTCCACTCACAATCCCTAATGTTGATCTTATATGCTTCAACAAAATTAAGATCGATAAAATAAGGGAAGGGGATGACCAATTACAATCCTTCCCTAGGGTTCCTAGCAAAAATTATTCAAGGAAACAAGATATCATGCAACTTATCACCACCTAGATAGAGAATTCACTTAAATACCATGAAAAAAACATAACTACTTGGAAAAGAACACTTACTAGACCAAGTCACTATGCATGAGGAAACCCTAGTTTCGTGAAACATCGACCAAAACAAGAAAAGCATCCACCAGATCAATCTTCCAAAGGTGCGCATAAGTACTCCATGATGAAGAAGAGATAAAATAAGACAATTAATGATGTTTCTCCACAAGTGTGAGTCATGATTTGACAACGAGGAGCACTATCATTCTTATATGAGGCAACCCTATCGCTATAAACCCTCGAAGCCCCTAAAAACATAAAATATCCATGATACAAGTTGGATATGTCATGGTCGATCCCAAAGATAGCCTTAAACATAAAGATACAAAAATAATACATCAAAATGTCCCCTCAAAAGGTGACACGCGTGGTGTAGAAGCCTCCAAATGCCATGACATCATGCCCTAAATGTGAAAAGGTGCCTCCAAAGGCCACACCCCTCGATGAAAAGGTGCAATCATCATCAAAGATCGCCTCTCACCACCGCAAGGGTCATGTCTCATCATCACCAAGTGCCAACTCATCATCAAGAAGGATGCTCCCATGCTAGCTTGGCTCATCAAGCATCAAGCATGACGTCATCATCATAAATGCAATTTCAAAGGGCTAGGGTGTGATGTCATAGGTGAAGAGGGCTCCATAACCTCTCCAAAGAGTTGTGACATCGTTTCCAAGTGAAACATCATCCAATCAAACCCTAATATGGTCGGGGGTTCTCCTTCTAGCTTATGGGGCTTACTGCCCTCTCAATGGCCCATCCGACTACATTTACAATATTTTTGCTCACAGTTCCAACATCTAACGTACAAGAGGTGTCGGGAGGTGCCTCGGGGTATGAACAATTGATCCAAAAATCCTTAGACACCCCTTATTTCTTTACATATATACATGTTGTATCTAACTTAATCCAGAATAATTTACTAATCGTATTGAGGTGGTTTGAAGAATTATGATGATGTGATTTTTACCCAAAAACTCATGAAATGATGATTAACTTGTTGAATAGTGATATGACACAATAGAAAATAAAAGAACTCAAATTACATAAAGATAACATACTTTTGTTTCATCTTTAAGTTCCCTTCAAGCCAATGAAAATTGCTTTCTCCAACTCCAATATAAAAAATCATGACAACATGTGCTCATAAAAACCAATTTAATGGACTCTCTTCAATTCCATCACTAAGTTCACCATTGAAATCCTTGCGAAATTCTGAGAAATTTGACTATAAAGTCGACTAATTTCCGAAATGGCTCAATTTCACCCTCTTCGGCACACAAAACAATGCATTAAATGCTCATTAATGACAATTTGAGCTAACATTGTTACAAATGACTTCAAATCAAACGATAGACCTCAAATTCATGACCATTGCGAAAAATCGTGAAAAATGAGTATAAACATGACTATATTCCATCAATATATCTCATGGCACGTTTTACGACACAACATATTTAACTTGTTCTTTTGCTTGCAAATCGAGACATCCATACAACCTCAAAATATGTACCTTGTCTTGGAATTCATGCCACCTCAGGATCCATGCAGACCTTGGAATGCATGTGCATTGGGATCTGTGCCCAATGTATAGGCTTGGGCCCTCCAATCTCCACGTAGATATTTGGCAACTTCATTAGTAAATTTGGTGAGGATCCTGTAACAAATGGGTGGTTGGGACAAACGATTAAACTGTCGAATAAAATGGTGAAGGTAGGGGGTTCTATTCCCCGCAACCCTTGGAATATTCATTGGTGGTTAGTTTTAACACGCAGTAGATATATTATATATTGTATATAGTGTAACTATATACTATACATATTAATTTGTTGGTTATATGGCGTATGGTATATAATATAACCATATTTTATGGTTTTAAACCCGTCCCACTATTAAGCTCCTCTATAGATTGGATGTGGTTACATGGTATGGTGTACAACCAAGGGCCAAGGGCTGAGGGCTAGGTTTGAGGGCTTAGGCCCTTGACCCTTTGGTTACCCATTTGAAACTTAACATGAATTCAAATATATTATGTGGCATATATAGGTTAAGAAACGTTGTGTGGCGTGTTGGTATGGAGGGCTTTGATAAGTCTTGGGAGGTTATGGAGGTCACGGGTTTGATCCTCGTCGACTCCATTATTTTGGTAACCAATGCCAATATAGGCCAATGGGAGGTCGCCACACGATGACCTCTCATTGGCTTGTACATGCCATGTGTCATCATACAATTCATCCACTTGTGCACCACTTGTCAACCTATAATTAAACCACTTGGATTGTACCTTTCCTAGTCATCTTCCAATAATCATGTGCCACGTGTCACCCTTGCAGTGGTGACATATGTCACTCTTATTTCCCATGTGTACTTTGACCTTTGAATTTTACAAGGTTTGACTGAAATTTGACCGCTCATAACTTTTGCATACGAACTCCATTTGACTTGTAGTTTGCACAATTGGAAAGTTGATGACAAGATTTACACATTGATGTCATTTTTGAGAGAATTTGGGACAGTCAATTTTGAGCATTTATGGATCCCCTAGGACCTCTGTGAGTGTTTCAGATCCTCCTGGACATTTGTGAGCATTCCTTAGATCCTCATGGTCTTGTATTGTTGATGTATATGTAGGAGTCCCTGAATGAATACTTTGTCCATTGTCACTACTGCCTTAAAGAATAATGCTGCTTGTACTGTTATCATTTTTACCTGACTTGCTTTTGTTCAAGGTATACATCCACACGAACATGACATAGTATTTTAAAAACATGATTATAGCATGCACCTTTATGCCTCTTATTTCTGAAGAGGAATATTTCTCCTTTACCAACTCTAGAAAGTTTTACATTACTTTGATGCTCTTTCTATTCCTGATCTACATGCTCCAACTACCTGCATCCTTCTGTTCCTTCACTTCTAGTTCTTTAGAATCAAGAATGTTGTCTTAGACAATTCAATCCATATGTAGCCCTTTAGCTAATTACAAGACAATACAATTGTCCATTTTGTTGTCTAAAGACTTAAAAATCTTTATAACGAGATTCCTCTCACTGTAGAACAATATGTATAGGTGGCTATCTAGAAATATCTCTAAAAAGATTCCTCTCACTCTAAAACAATATGTAAAGGTGGCTATCTAGAAATCTCTCTTAACATAATTCCTCTCACTCTCAACATCATATAAGGTGGAAATATAGAAAATCTCTTACAAAATTCCTCTCACTCATACAAGGTGGCAATATAGAAATTTTAGAGAGTCCCTCTCACTCTTATAATTTACAATGAGTGGCTTACAAAGATTCTAATAGAATTTAGGAGATATACACATATGCATATTACATTTACAAATATGCATATTTACAATGATGGTTTACTTATGGACTCATTCTTCCCATTGTACTAGGAGGAGTCTCGCAACTTTCGATCTCTGACAATGCCTCTGACACCGATGTTGAATTTGACATTGAATCTGATGCTGAATCCAAGTAACCATTAGACCAAACTATAGGTCTTCCTAGTAACTTGTATAACCTCTCTTTGAGAATACCAAACACTATTGTCATGTCTGGAGTAGATTCTCTTGAATACATATCCACTTGGCCATTCTGGAATGCGACTACATAATTGTCACCCTCAAATGTTGCAATTGAGAATAGGTTTACCTTCAATTATGGAACATACAACATATGTTTGATTCTCAGAAATCCTCCTGACTCGAGATGGAATCTTACATATCCCTACTCTCTTATTGATTTTCTGGTATTGGTTCCATATCCCACAAAGAAATATATTTTGAATTCTAAGAAATTCAGAAATACTAATCTCATCCCAGTCATGTGGTGAGGTGAGCCACTGCCCACGAACCATTCTTCAATGTCTTGATACATCACTTTTCCAAGATCCGCCATCAGAAAGTATTCTCTCCCAAGCCTTTCATTAAGACCATTAACTTCATCTAGACCTACTACTTGTCTTCTTTCAAGTGATTTTACATCCTTTATGTTCTACATCGGACATGTGCGGGTAAAGTGTCCAACACTTCTCGATCTAGTATCCACTCTTACCATCATACGAGAGGACTTTCTTGTTGCACGATCTCTTCTTATCATTCCTCCTTTTCCTCTTACTTGAGAAGTGATTCACCTTCTTCTTGGAGGGATTTACTAGCACAAAATGTTTTCTTTCACACTTCTCCACATCATGGTTGTTAGTTCCACAGGAAGCACATGAATAACTAGAGCATTCACCAGTGGGAAAAGTCTTCATT
>CBVK0103143351.1:0-10706 GCA_900067695.1 Picea abies
TACTTTCTAACACCTACTACTTTCTCTGGCATATGGCATCTCATTGTTTGTTTTTTTCTCTTTGTGGGGCGGGATGAGATACACCATCAGCTCCTGGCCAAGGGCACTCTGTTAATCAAATATGCCCAATCTTTTGATCCCACAGTTGATTCTGATTTCATTTCAGCTTTAGTTGCTTTATGGAAGAGGTTATTATGTCCATTGTATATACCCTTCCACTTTTTGTATTGTTGTTTGTAAATATTTCTGTAAATGTAAGACATAGTTTTCAAAAAAAAAGATATATCCTCTATTACTATTGTCTGAACATACAAAATGGAACATGTTAGGATATTCCAACATTAAGTATCCAAGCAACACCAATATATAATGCCTAATCACATAGGCCACAGGTGCGGAGCTCCCAAGTCAAGGAGAGAAAATGGGTACCAAATAAGTGTGGAGTTACATCTGATCCCTGAGTCTTACCAACTCAAAATAAAAAAAACATGAATTGTGAGTTATTCAAAACTATGTCATGTTTTCTACAAAATGGTATCATGATATACCACATGTTATTATGATAGCAAACCATGTGTTAGCAAAGGCCTGTGATGCTTGTGCTAATTTAATACTATGACTAACATTGCTTGCGTAAAGATGAGGACAAAGCTGTTCGTGTAGAGGGACATTTTGCACATGGGAGATAGTTACATCACTACATTGCGTCTAATTTTTATCATATAACTCAAAAGCGAGGAATTTCTCACTTAGAGACGTGGACAGAGCCAAACAACCTCCAAACTAATTCTGACCAATTCTAACTTTTTATATCTACTAACTCCACTTTTAGTGGGAGCACCCGATACTCCATAACAATAGAAGCATCAGAAGGCAGTATTTCCAACATCTTCTTGTTCCTTAATTGACTTGGTCATTGTTTTTTATTGTTAATATGACTTTACTCAATAAACTAACCTGTGCCGATGGGAATTGAGGAAATCGTTTCATCTGCGGGTTGAATTTATTTTAATTATCTTATAATTGAAACCAAGAACATGGCTCACACAGACCTGTCCATGTGCAAGGGCACAAAGAAGGATTGAAGATAAGAACATAAAGAAACTTAGGATACTTAGCTAATTGCAGTCCAATGAAGGAGGGATACTAAAAACAAAGACATTTAAATCAATCTTAAACTATTTGTAGATATTGATCTAGCTCAGTAGCTAGAAAACATTGTTCATGTTTATTAAATCAAGAAGCTTAATATAGGTTTCAAAAATAGGAAAACGAGCATGCCATTCCTAGTTCTTTTATTGCTAATATTTGCCAAGTACCATGAAGAGAAATTAAAAGTCCAAGTCTTACCGTCACAAAGACCATATCTGCCCCAGAAACAGCTTCCTCAACTACACTCCTGCTCTCCTTGGCAGCATTCATTCCAATTTCTGGGTTCCCCCCTGCACCAAGTCCTCTGGTCAATTCTTTCCCTATTTGTAAACGATTCTCAGGAGAAATCGGTGACATTTTCATGGCCTGCACATCTGTATTGACAATCCAGAACTCCACACCTTTCATTTCACTCTCAATCATCCTGTTGACAGCATTAGAACCACCCCCACCAACTCCTATGACCTTAATTTTTGCCTCATTATTATTGGCAGGTGGAGAAAAATCCTCCAATGGGGAAGGCACGTGTTTTGCAATCTCTTTCTTTGTGGAGCTAGTCATATTGCGTCCATCTCCCCTGAGAATTGAAACTTCAGGATGCAAATCCAAGAAGGGATCTGGCCTGCTGGAGTACCCATGTGATGCAATGATTGATCTTCGAGAATGATTAGTTCTTTGGGAGTTTCGAAAGTGCTCTGCAAGTTTGGAGCCCGATGTCATTTTAAACTGTATATGCATAAAACCTGTGCATTGTCCTGTGCTCCTAGTATGCAACCCATCTTTTATATTCATTGCATGATTTTCCGTATACAAACCAGCTGCTGCTATGCCAGGGTCTATGCCACTATCCCATGGTGTCTGAGATGAAATAATGGTCCGACACAATGGTCTTGCCAGTAGATATTGAGGCAATGATGATCCTCTCAGTCCCAGCACAGCTAATGGACTAATGGAATCGCAATTTCTTGAAGGGATAGAAAGATGATTACCTTGCAGTGCACAGTCAGAAAGTTTATTCCTGGTGCTTGGATAAGTGAACCCAGCAGATGCTTTCAAAGCTGACTCTACTGCTAAAGGCGGCAAAAACTGAATCCCAGCAGCCATTTAACATGCAACTAACATGGAACCTGGAAAAACTTCCTCTGAACAACAGTCTAAGAATTACACTGCTTGCCCTCCACAGCACCAGTCAATCACACTCATCTCTTTCAGCTGGATGTAAAGTGCTTGCTTAAAGCTGAACATCCCGACTGACTGATTCAAGTCCAGCAAATATGCATACACCAAACAAAGACCAACAAATATTACTTCAGTAAAGCAGCAGTTCGGATTGTGTCTGTGAAGTTCTAAAATCTAATCCATCCCGCAGGAAAGCTATATAATATCAAACACATTATTTAGATTAGAACTTGCACATTTCAGCAGTGTTAGGCAAAACAAATTAACCCAATCCAGCAAAAAGGATATGAACTCAACCACATTATTCGGTTAAAACAGTTGCAGACTTCAACACGATAAGGGCCACTCTGCACACGTTATTGAATAAATTCTGAAATTAAATTCCATGACTAATTTATTTTCCTATTTCACAAGATTCTGTTAAACCAATATGTTGAGTTTGAAGAGCCAAATAGCAAAGGCCGTGCATTTAAGACATGTTTTTAAAAGAATACTCTTGATTTTGGACAGAATACTGCAGGCCATTCTGTAATCAAGTAATCTGGATTAACTTCTGCAGAAATTTGTGCGTCACTAGATATTACCTCCCAACTTGCTTTAAGTTTTTATTTTTTTGAGAGTGCTTCTTTTTAAACTCAAAGAGAAGCACTGTACTACAACTGGCCGGAAGGGGTTAGGCAGCACAAGCTTGCCTGGCCCGCGAAGAGCTTAAAGGGCCAATCGGCAAAGGTCATGTATTTAAGATATGTTTTTAATGGACTGTTCTTGATTTTACACACAATTCCGCAGCCCATTCCGTAATCAAGTGACCTTGATTAACTTCTGCAGAAACATGTGCGCCAATAATATAAGTACCCCTCAACTTGCTTTAAAGTTGTACTTTTTGAAAGTACTTTTTTAAACTCAAAGAGAAGCATTAGAAATGGCTGGAAAGGTAGGGAACACGAGCTCACCCGGCCCTCGAGGCGCTAACCACTGAACATAAGCACTTTCATTTTACTAAGCTGCAACAACCGACAGGGTGCTCTTCCGTCAAAATCAGCAAGAACTTGCACCTGGCCCAACCACTTATATATGCCTCCTGGCCCCAACCAATTATAAATGCCTCCGGTGAGCTAAAACTGGTGGATAGCCTAACAGGCCGCCATCTTCACCACTGAACCACAACCACTTCGGCAACTTTAAAATAATTTATCTGTAATTAATTTAAAATATGTTGCCCAAACTATCTCAGTCGAGTTTATGCAAACATATTAGTACGTGCCAAATAGCCCAGATGCAAAAGAAAGTTTCACTAAAAATGACTGTGTACGGCATTGTTTGAAGTTTAAAGTGTCTTGTGATCAACTTCAAGACCTTGTATTTTGTTTTTCTCTAAGAATTTCTGCAAAACTTAATTCACTTTGCTTTAAGGCAGGCTGAAGAGAAGAGTGGAAAAAACTGGAGCAAATCTAGCAGCATTGGTTTCAGGGGAAACTAGAATTGCTAAACGTCATTAAAAGCGAGCTCCCCCGGTGATTGAGACCACGGTTTTCTACGGCCTGAGACAGCCGATTGCTGGCTTGAAGGGGCATTCTGACTGCGAGTTATGGCTTCATGGGAACTGAACTTATGACCTCTCGCAATATTCCAAATTTAAGGCAAAACCCTCAAAGAAAAAATCTTATTGAAAAGATCAAATAAGTACCTTGAAATTGCAGTACGACAGTAAATTGTCGGCATAAGCGTTTCTACGCAATCACCGCAGGACTCTTCATCAGTATGTCGATCAATCGCTGCATATTTCTCACTGGCTGAGCAATAAAACCATTGGTTTCAGTAAAATGGAGAGCAGGTATTCGGTGCCTGTACTGCTATAGCATTTTGTTTTTCAGTAATTACTGTGTTTAAATTATTTATTTATCTATTTGTGAAATTGATGTATATGCTTGATGTATATGCTAATGTTGTATGTTGTTTTGTAGGTTGCGACAAGTCACTTGTATGTCTCGGTAGATGCCTTATCTCCTCTTGGTCCAAAGAATTCGGGACATCAGTGCCTCTAATTATGTGGTGATTCTCATGGAGCAGAAGTACCGATGGAATGGGTTGGTGAGCCAAATTTGTAAGGGGTTAGGTTAAATCATTTTTTTGAAATGGGTGGGTGAGCCAAATTTGTAAGGGGTTGGGTTAAATTATTTTGTATTTTGCGTGGGTGTAAATGTGTAAATGTACTTTGTGGGTTGTAAATTTATTTTGTGTGGGTGTATGTGTGTGAAATAACACTGGGATATGGAATGGATAACTTTTTCTCAGTGAAATATTCTCTCCTCCTTTTACCTCTAATATATAAATTTGTAATAAATAGAATGTTTGATCACTACATTAATAGTTAAAAGAGTTTCCATGTTGTGCAATTGTTTCCATGTTGTGTAATTATTTGATTGTAATGGATAATTGAATTTTATTTTTGTCATAAACAAAAAGATGGCACTAATAGTTCTATTTTATATAATGAGATCGTGCTAAGGAATGCATTGGTGAAGTGGTGAAAAATACAAACCAATCCCACTTACTCAATAGTTTCCATGAAGGACTACAATGGGAGGTTATTAATGTTGCATGTAAAATAAGGTGAAAGATAAATATCATCGAAAAGTACCCAAATATTGTGTAGAATCTACTGCTCAACTATATGTCGTACGATGACAAGTGGCACAACACTATGAGTGTCATGTGTATAACACTAGCATCACATTTGGAGTTTAGGTGTACAAATTGCCAGTGTTATTACCTCGTGGTACCACATATCGTAGAGTGCTAGTCAACGTTATCCACACAATCTCTCTTAAATCTCACACAACTTTTTGGACTTTTCAACAACATTTATCCTCTCTTGTAACATAAGGACTGCCAATTCATTCCCCTTTGAAACATAATGCATGTTGAAATTGTTTTCATTGTGAAAATAAGGAGACAAACTTGAACAAAATTCCCCTTGATCATTTGTGTTACCTTATGAAGCTAAGCATGTAATCCCCAACAACCTAGTGGAAAGATTAGAACTAGAACAAGTCTAAGGCCTTTAAGAAGTATAAACCAATTGATGGTTATAAGTGTCTCTACCATCAACTTGTGTTAGATGTTTGGTTAAACAAAATTTAAGTACTCAAATCTTAGCAAATGACTTGGCTCTTTCAGTCTTGTAGTGTTTGGAAACCCCTAGTCAAACCCAAGAATGCATTATTTACTTGCTCCCTTGTACTTAAGGACCTAACTCTTAGCCATCAACGGGTACAACCAACCCAAATGCTCCTTTTATGATCACCTTAAGAACCTTAAACATGTGTTCTAGTTTTGTAGCTACACTAAATCTACATGGAGTTGGATATATACATCTTGTGTTCAGTTCCTTCCTAACCCTATTTAATGAAAGGTCACCTCTTGGGGGGGAGAAACTACATTAGGTCGTCAACTTTCAGGCAATTTCGCAACTAATCTAAATTGAAGTTATGTTTCCTATTTACAAGAAAATGAATGGTTTTGTGTTTAACCAAGCCCAACATTTTAAGATTTTATCTTGGGTTGATAGTTCACTAATTTATGGCAAACTCCATATGAATATTGTTATCTAGGTACAAAAGGTGGAATTAGATGTGTTGTGCTTGCACCAATTATTGGAGCATTGGGGTGTGCTCATTTCACCATGAGCAAGGAGGCTCATGTTGTCTTTGTCACTCTAATATCCACTTAATATAAACAATCCTAACGCTTTAATGGAAAGCGAAGGCACAAAGTTGGTTGTATTGTTCAAGAAATACAAGAGCATTGTCATGGTTGACCTCATAGTGCTTCTCCACAACCCTTGAATGATAAGTTTACAACTCTCTCCTTTATTATCTCAAAGAAAGAAATGAGCATGATGATCTAAAAAATGATGGTTGGGGTCCCATTGTCCAAAATACTAAGCCCAGTAATGATGGTCGGGAGCCCATTGTTAACAACAAAGATGGTTCCCCTTTGAATATGAGATTGATCTTGATGGAGACTTAATAGCTTTTTAATGAAAAAAGTGTGAACGCATATTTTTATGCCTTAAAACAAGTTTTTATGGTTGTTTTATGTTGAGCCCAATCTACACGCTTATGCAAAATCCATGTGTGCCCCTTGTTTTGTCCATGGATTTGACTCAATTGTGTTATGCTCTATTACTTGTATTATGCTCTATGTGCTTCAATGAAAACATGAAATATTGTAAAATATTAGATAGTGAGTTGGCTTGGTGGTCAATCTATGGGCCCCAAGTTTGGAAGGAAATAGAGTGAAAGCTCTATATCTACTTATTTGTATCAAACTAATAGAAATGTCTTTATTGATTGTCTATATCTACTTATTTGTATCAAACTAATAGAAATGTCTTTATTGATTGTTTAACAATGAATCATATCCATGTCTTATGCAATATGTTATTGTTGATTTTTCTATACATGCATTAGCTTGGACTAGAATAACATATTTGATTGGGTTAGTTGTTTTTTTTCCCTTAGAAAAAAAGTTTAATTTTTATTTCAATAAAAAATAGGAAATTACATTCTTCATATGCCAAGGCACGCCATGTTCATGTCAATAAGAAATCATAAATGATAGATCAACGGATATTATACCATCCTCCTAACCATTTCTAGGAAATACACACACACACACATATATATATATATATATATTCCTTCAATTTTCGAAGACATAGATCAAACATCTAATGTAAACCCTCCCAAAAAGCAACAACAAAAATTTTATCATCTAAAGATATATGTACCACATGGATACTTTCACAGCATGTTTATGTTGTCATATATATTCCAAAAAAGTATGTAAATGCTTATTAGCTGGAAATTAAACAATAAAAGGAAATTGAGCCAAATATCACCTTATCGTAGTAGTCACATGCACCACAAATTCAATAATAGCTTCTTCCAACTTGTGCAATGCTTCAGTCAACTATTGTCCATCTGTAGACAACTTGTCCAATTCTTGATTCAACTCCCTTTTACAATTGCGGTTCTTAAATTGATCAAATTAAAGTGTGGGAAGATAAAGAGATGACATCATCCAATGATTCTTCTATCTTCAAGAACCCTTCCTCCACCTATTGACCCTCCTTTCACTGCCAATCTGCTCCCATGTTTGATTCTCGAAATATGTGTGTGAGAGAGATGGTTTAGAGAAGGCTTGTGATTTCTTTAATCTAATCTGCAAGTGGTATAAGGGTAACATTCTAAATCTAACTAACACCTCTCATCCAATTGATGACTAGAAGAGAATCTCCAAATATCTACAATCTTTCAATCCCTTTTTCATTTGTCAATTCTAAGAGACATCTTAATGCTAAAAAATCAACTAAATTATATGTACCTATGCCTAGGCTTGCTTTGTATTTAATGAAGTGTGTGTCTAGCAAGGAAAGAACTCCTTCGACACTACAAAATTATTGTGGCCCCTATTTGGCCCCATCAAAAAATCCCCATGGATATGTCTTGTCAATCATCAACTCCCCTGTTTGTCTTGGAACTCTATCCATTGACACCAATTTAAATCCTTGGAATATACCATATACCTACGAATAAACTTGAAATGTTGGCTTTTTAGCATTTTTAAATATGTTGTCATTATGAGAGAACCAAGTGTCTCGTGGAACTAGGCAAGGCAATGCTTTATAATCTTTTTGTTATTTTTTGCTAAACCATTTCCCCATACATTGTTCAATAATTGCACCATTTCGTACATTTGATCTACCAATTATCTTCTCAACATCTTTCCATAATTGTTTTGCATGTGGACAATGGATCATTAGATGTCCAATGTTTTCCTCTACTTCTTTGCATAAAAAGATCATACTCGGGCCACTTTTACCCCTTTTTTAATCATATCCCAAGTTAATACCAGATTTTTTAGTGTCGATTATAAGAAAACCTTGGATTTTGGGGGTGCTTTAATTTTCTACATTTTTGTCTACCACCAAACCCCTGATTGATCATCACCAGATATCGTGACTTTGTACTCAAGCCTTCCAGAATAAATCCATGATGCCCATGATACCTTGTCTTGTGCCCAAGCCAGTGAATTTACCTCATCCTTGATTTTGATGTGACCCTTTCTTAACTTTGTTATCAACACGTTCCACCTATATTTTCTATTCCCCTCTAACTTTGGAAACTTTGTTGTTCTCCAACCTTGTGACTAGATAGAGGTTGTTATAATATCCTTTGAATGATTTAAATGATGCAATCCTTTTTCTTGTAAATGCTCAATGACCACTAGAGGTAATATTACTGCATTTCCAGATCTCAAGATAGAGTCAACATCCCCCATTCCAACCTTCTAAGACAAATTGTTTCCAATAATAGGGAATGCCAAGATTAGAGCTTTCCACTAATTTGCACATTCTTATGATTGGGTTAATTATCTACATTGTTTTACTTTATTGCACAAATCCAATTATTTACCATTGGTTAGAAAAGATAGTTAGTTAGTTGATGCTAATTATGTGTGTACCATAATCAATGATGAATGTTTGTATGAAAATGTTTCGCATAGCACCTTAATTGTCCAAGCAAATATAAGCCATGTGCATCTAACATTGATTTTGTTGTTGAATGTACATTGTTTCTTGCAATACCTAGGTTTGTATGTTTTGCATCGGTAAATCAACTCAACTTATCATCCTTTTAACTCAATGTCTTCCCCCTCAACTTTAGAATTCCAAGAGAAGTGCTACTATCACAGAGAGGAAGAAAATAAGATTGTTGGGCATTGCCTTCCATGCTTCCAACCTCCTTATTTTAGAGATAGAAAAAGCTCTCCATATAAGTGACCATTTCCTTTATTATACTTCAACATGTGATTTGAACTCTACTTGCTCCAATCATTACAAAGAATTGACTAGTGTTGAAGATTTGGGTATCTTTTTTGAGAAGTTGATTAATTTTTAGTGGAGCTCACACCACCATGAGAGGAAGGTACTTCATATGGCCTAGATACTCTGTTATCTCCTTCACTCATGCACACTTCAATGACTCCATTACATCCTATTATAAACAAACCCGACAATAGTTTGGTGATTGTTTGCACAACCTGCTACCACTGGCCCGAGTACAGTCTCTAATAGAGTCATGGGTTGGCATACTTCAGGTGCAACTAAGATCCCTCTTCCTTGGGTCCCCTCATATCATGACCTCACAAATAGATGTTTGCATATGTTTAATGTTGAGAATTGATCGAGCCTTTTATCTCCACTACGACAAATAGAGGCCTTCAAGATCACCTCCTTTGCAAGTACTCTTTAAGAAAGAGCTTTCACTAGTGCAAGAAACAAAACCCACACCTTGCCACATTTCAAGAGGTTTGTGACAATTTTTTTAAGGAATGGAATGAGATGATCCAATGATCAATAAGCATCCCTACCCTCATCAACTTTAGTTTCAAGTCTAGTGTGACTTTAAATGATTTCAATTACGTGTTAGGAGAAACTCTTGAACAAAGTGAGGAAGAGAATCTAGAAACGTGGTGCATATAATGGCTACTCTATTCATTTCCTCTAGTTGTCCACATCATCATATAAGGTATGAACCCACTTAACAAGATACTTTGCAAAAAATGTTGCAATGTTACAATACTATGAAATCCTTTAAATTTGTCAAGGTTTAGATGATTAGTCGTAAATAACATACATGGAGCTTATAACGACAAGGTTCTCAACTATCAATTAAAAAAATACAAGAGATATTTTGTTCTCACCGTTGAGAAAACCAGTTACCTAAATATGTCCATTGCAAACTATGAACTCTATACATAATGTTCCATCACACACTAATCACCATCCGCATTCACTAAAGACTCTATAAATTAATGTTTCAAATACAAGTTGTGGAAACATAATTCGCATAGTTGTCGTACTTTGATGGTTGTATAATTGAGCTTGATTCACATAGGGACGAAATCCATAACTCCCATCATTTTAGTGTAATACCTGTATACAACACCAAGCATCTTGAACCCTATAGATTCCATCGTAACTCAACAACCTATTCCTAACATCACAACTTCTACACAATCTATACCACCATAATAGTTCAACATTGCACCTTGATGAGCTTGGTAATTACCCTATTTATGCTCATTTGTTTTGTCATCATTTACCCTTGTCTGTCTAAACTTTCCTTTTATTTATTTATGACCATTTTTCATACACTTTATTTAATTCAAGTGGTTATCGATGGCCACCCACATCTTCCAATGACTCAATGGTTCTCTATCTTCTTGGCAGTTTTTCGACGTTTTTGCATGTCCCAAACTTATGGGGTCGTTTTGAGGCCCTAAATAGTGTTTTTGGACATTCG
>CBVK0103143383.1:0-17492 GCA_900067695.1 Picea abies
ATTGTTAAGCAAGAATCATAAGAATCATTTGCTAGTTTATTGACCCATCATATATATATTGCCTATGCATGTTCTAGTTAATTGATTGGTTTTCTTATCCATTTGATTTACAAACCTATCTGATAATAGCTCTTGAAGGCCTTGTATTACGTGAATATAGCTATACTGTCTTGAAGATACAATCCAGTGATTTAAGATATTCATCTTGATCCAAATCCACACCCATTATTGAGAAAATATTTACAAAAAGGTTAAGTTACCAGACATCTTTGAGATACAACCTAGGAGAGTTTCCTGGAGTGATAACAAATTGGCATCATTTCCAAGGAGAGGAGATTGAAGCTCAACTTACCTGGGAGATGACATAGTTCTAGCTTTTGATGATAGACAAAGCATGGACATCATATTGGTTGTAATCTTCTATCTGATGACTCCATGAAGGATGAATTCAGTGGCGACTCCACTGTCTTCAAATGTCAAAGGAATTTGCTGCTCTTTTGGCTAAGAGGTTTGCACCTCTTAACTTTTTTGCAATTCCTGGTTTTCCACATCGAATACCTTTTATGGATATTTGGGGAGACTACCTTCCACGGTTCAAAGAAGTGAAAGAGGATAATCCTTCAGATCACCTCATCATATTTAATCAATGCATGGCTTAGTTACATACACATGATGAAGATGTGCTCATGAAGATGTTTTCTATTCATTGGAGGGTGATGCACATAAGTGGTATTTCTCATTAACTCCTTCTAGTATTTCATCTTTGAAAGAGTTTCACAAAGTATTCCATGAGCATTGCAAAAGGTATTTTTCTCAGGAACTTTTTTTTGAGCATTGTTGTGAGGAGCTTCATTTAGATATTCAACATATTGTTTCTTATAGTAGGGAGGATGGAAGTGGATATATTAATGAAGATACATATATAGATGAAGTTCATGTTATTTTTATTACTACTTCTCATGAAGAAGATCTACAAGACAATATTGATTATTTCATTATTGAGGATGCTTTAGATGAACTTGTTGATTCAAATCTAGATGAGCAGGATGATAATGATAAGGAAAAAGGAGATTTTGTTTCAGATCTATTTCAAAGCCATACTGTTGATAATTCTATGCAGAAAGCTTCATCTTTTCCATTTGGATTCTATCTTGATGTTTCCATATGTGATGAATATCATGATAAAGGGGAGCATAAAGGATTATATCATAAATTGATGATGACTTTTTCTCCTTCAGTTGTTGAGAAACCATATTTGTACGTGTTTAAAGATCCAGTTGTAGCCTTGATGGAATTATATATTTCAGATCAATTGAAAATTTTAAACTTCATTATCCCACCAACACTCCCAGGTGAGTTTTCCTTCTTGAAGAATCTTTTATCACTACTAATATGTTTTAGAAATTGTCTAATTATGAGTGATAAAGACATGCTCATCTTAGTTTTTAAATTTCTTGAATGGTTACTGTGGAAGTTCACCTTTACTTGACCAAATTTCAGATTTAGTTAGAAGTAGGAGTAGGCAGCTGAATAAGCTCTTCATATGAGAAAATAGATGGATTTCAGTTTTCTTAAATAAGAAAAGCTTCCTGGGGACTTCCACGTTATGCTACCCTTTATCGGGACAATGGCCTTGTGCCCATTGTGGAGCCAAACATTCTGCTGGATGGAGACCATTTCATTGATAAAAACCTTGAAGTGGCAAAGAAAGTCTGGACTGAGGTTTTCTTCTACTTGGCAGAGAACAATGTGTTGTTCAAGGAAATTTTGTTAAAACCTAGTATGTTGACTCTTGATGCTGAGCACAAGGAGAAATAAATCCAACAATAGGTTGCACATCACACTCTTGAAATGCTTAAGAGGATGGTGCCACGAGCATGGAAGTACAATGGCATCTACAAGATCTTTTTCTTAACGGTGGAATAATGATTGTTTTGGGGTTTTGATCAAAATTTTAAAACATAAATAATGAGAATTTTATGCAGGCATGAAGAAATTGAAGGTAGCTGCTAGACTCTATAGAAGCAAAGTGTTGAATTAACTCAAACGCCGAACATATTTTCCATATTTTCCAGGTATCATCGCCAGCAAGAAGAGAAAGGGGAATGAAAAGCTCAATCAAAGAATCTGCAAAAGATTGGAGTGTTAACACACATATTATCTGATCAAATCAAAGAAAAAGGGCATTCTCTTACTACATATAAATGTGTTGATTGAATTAGAGGTCTGGTGATATGAAAACATATAAGTTCGATGTTGTCCAACAATGGTGAGGCAGAAAGAAATGCATTTCTGTAATTTTGAAAGCCTTCCTTTTAGGTGGCTATTTCAGTTTGCACAACTATCCTTAGCCACCAAAAATAGAGCCTTCAGTGGCTTACATGTTAAAATTTTGGCTCTCCTAGCCATCGAAAGCACAGAATAGGGAAAAATGATACTATTTTTGCACATATATGAGCTCCCTTGATCCGAATTCCATGAGGACAATTCGAAATCATAGATAATAATTAAAGTCATCATTATCAAGGTTCTGTTTTGATTTTGGAGGTGATTAGTCAAGTTGGGTCTCAAACAAGTGATAATAGTAGTGTTAGTTCTAGTTAAGTGCCACCCCCACCTATTCATCCAATGCATGGATTTTTCAACCTATAATTTGCCTCCCAAACCTCTTACTAATCCATATGGAACATTATAAATGGATATGAGACAAGTGGATATCTGAAGCTTGGTGGTACAACTTTTGGAAATGGTTATAGCAGGTTGCAGTAGAGCATGAGGAAACTGTAGCAGAGCAAGAACTTCAAGGAGCAGTCCCAGCTAGAAAACAGATGACAGAGTATGTAGATTGGACTTCAGCTACACCTAAGGAAGAGAAGGAGCTGCAAGATGATGATGCATCAACCAACAAGCCCAAATTTTCAAAAATCAATGAAATGCTAAGAAAATCATATGATCTTGGACTCTTGGATAGAGAGGTTAGGACCAATAATCAAACTTTGACAGAAAAAGATATTGAGTTGTATGATTCTCACCAAAGGCTTACTAAACAATGTTCTAAGCTGGAGAAAGGAACCAAATTTTGATGCTAGATTGTATAGGAAGATTAGTCTTCTAAGAATCAAAATGATGCCTCCAAGACCTAAGGCACATATTTCTTTGTAAACCCTAGTAGAAGAAGCCACTAATCTTGTTGATAATCCAGGGGCAGATATCAACTTTGTCGATAACCCAGACTCTGCTAAGGCTGCTAAAGCCTCAAAGGAGCAGAAGTGAATATCAGAAGATGGAAGAAAATACATTTTTGCAATTTTGAAAGCCAGTTTCAAAACAGATCTTTCAGTGGCTTAGGCAGGCTTTCACAGTTGGTTTTAGCCACTGAAAGCAGAGCTTTCGGTAGCTTACTGGTTAGAATTTTGGCTCTCCTAGCCATCGAAAGCACAGAATAGGGAAGAATGCTACAATTTTGGCACAGATCTAAGTGTTGTTGTTCCAGTTGGCATGAGAAAGGTTCCAAAGTGATGATCATAATTTAGAGCATCAGTTTTATTTCTCTATTTCAGTTTTGGAGGTGTCAGCAGCGTGAGGAAGATATAACTTCTTATCTATTTTTGGCAAAAGATGACTGGTTTTTCAGGGTGGCATTTTCGATCTCATCCATCAGCATCTGAAGATCACTATAGTTGTCAAAGAATATGAATACTTTCAAGGCTACAGGTTTGAAGGGGATCATTTCTAACGGCCAAACGACTCCATAGCCCAATGGTAAAGGCTACATGCAAGTTACAGGTTTGCAGAAGATCAGTTGCACAGGCCAAATGACTCCATAGCCCAATAGGAAAGGCATTGGAGCTGAGGTTCTTGAAACCTCATAGGGAGTCTTTCATCCCCAGAAGGAGCTAGATGTTATCTCCTCAAATAACACAGTCAAATTTGCTTATTTTAGGTGATAGGAAGTCATTGAAAAATACATTTCTAAATTTTTTAAGGTTCATTTTTTAGAGCCTTAGGTTTGTAATAAAGTTTGAAAAACATTTGATTTGGTTTTCCCTTCCAAAACATCAAAACTCAGGTTTCGGTAGCTAAGCGCCTTTCCAAAAGGGCTTCTAAGTCACTGAAAGTGCAGAAATTCTATGTTTTTACTAGGTTGAGTCATCATTTTCAAATGATGATTTTGAGAAACTGGAAGATCATTTTGAGAAACGGTCGGAGGTGTTTGTGCCTAACATATAAAATACCAATAAACTCTCTCAATTTTCCTGCAGGTGTCATATATTAGGATAATCGAATTCATCTCTAAGCCCTAATTTTCAGATCTCAAAATTTACCTATTTGACACATGTTTTTGAAATGAATATCACGGGAAAATAAAAACTAATATCAAATAATTGAGAGAGGTTTTTTCTCAAAACAAACCTGTATACAAAAACCTCTCTCAGTTTTCCAAAATCTATTTTTATTTGATATATATGGATGATTATTTGAGAGGAATATTGCCAGAATTTTCGGTGGCTTAGGCGAACATTTCAACTGTTCATTAGCCACCGAAAGCATAGACATGGCAGAGAGGTCGTATTTTTGCCCAGATCTAACTTTTTCTCAGCCAAACATCTCGAGAATGGTTTCTTAAGATGCATGATAATTAAATACATCATATTTAAGGTTTTGTCTTGATGTATGAGGTGTTTTAGATGGTGGAAAAATGGATATAACCACCTATTCTCTGGGCATAGAAATTTTTTTTTGGCTAAAAATAGAAAATTCGACCCATCTGATTTTATATGGATATTCAATAGCCTTGGAAGATTTTATACACTTGGCAAAGATTTTGAAGGAGATAAATATCATAAAATATAAGGAGTTGACCTAGTTTTTAGAATCTCTTCCTATTCTTTTGTGACAGTTTTTGACTCTCTATTTTAAGTAAATCTGATCCTACTTTTCAGGATCTAGATTTATCATGTAAAGGATATAAATGAGGCTGAAGGTTTGATTTTGAGTTCTATAATCCACTGTTATTGTAAAAAAGACACTTTCTTTAATATATTAAGCCTGCAATCTTCTTTCACTATTATTATCAAACTCTCTTTTATCTTTTTCTATGACTATGAGTTGAAATCATTCATTTGTCTATGTGTAATGGTCCCGTGTTAATTGTCATCTTACCTTTGATTGTTAAGCAACAATCATAAGCATCCTTTGCTCGTTTGTTGACCCATCATATATATTGCCTATGTATGTTCTGGTTAATTGATTGGTTTTCTTATCCATTTTATTTACAAACCTATCTAGTAATAGCTCTTGAAGGCCTTGTATTGCATGAATATAGCTAGACTGTCTTGAAGATACAATCCAGTGATTTAGGATATTCATCTTGATCCAAACCCACACCCATTATTGAGAAAATAGTTACAAAAAGGTTAAGTTACCAGACATCTATGAGATAAATCCTAGGAGAGTTTCCCGGAGTGATAATAGGCCAGATATCCACTACATCCTTAGGTATCGGCAATTCCATGATGGATTTTATTTTCTCAGGGTCTACGGAAATGCCTTCTATTGAAATTACATGTCCTAGATATTGTATTTTCTTTTGATAAAAGTCACGCTTATCAAATTTTGCATACAGTTTGTGTTTCCTCAACGTTTGAAGAACTATTCTTAAGTGTTCTTCATGTTCTTCCTTTGTTTGAGAATAGACCAGAATATCGTCAATAAATACTAGCACGAACTTGTCCAAGTACTGACTGGAAATACTGTTCATCAGGCACATAAATGTGGCTGGTGCGTTAGTGACTCCGAAAGGTATGACTATGAATTCGTAGTGTCCATATCTTGTTGAAAAAGTTGTTTTTCTTACATCCTCATCCTTTATCCTAGGTTGATGATAACCGGATCGTAAATCCAATTTCAAAAATATCTTCGCCCCACCTACTTGATCGAACAGGTCATTTATCCTAGGCAAGGGGTACTTGTTCTTAATAGTCATTTTATTCAATTGTCTATAATCAATACAAAGTCTTAGAGTACTGTATTTCTTTTTCACAAAGAGGACTGGTGCCCAGGGATGATTTTAAGGATGGAAATTTATTTAAAAATGTAGAAACCTTGGCGAATTTTATTGATCCTTCATATGACAACTATAAATTTTTGGCGATATTTTTATAAAAATATTCAAAATTCTAAGGATTTTATATTGTTTGTATATAATTTTGGCGATTTTTAAGGTAAAATAATTTTATCCTATAGAATTTGGGTGAATCATTTTTAGAATAGCGAATTTTTTTTTGGCAAATTTAGCCCCTAAAATCAACCCTGCTGGTGCCCCCCATGGTGAAACACTCAGTCTAATATACTGTTTGTCCAACAATTCTTGTAATTGTATTTTTATTTCTGTCAATTCTGGTAAACTCATTGGGTAAGGTGCTTTCGAGATAGGGGCTGAACCAGGTAGTAGGTCTATGGAGAAGTCTATTTCCCTTCTAGGAGGTAATTCCAGTATATCATCCAAAAACATGTCTCTGAATTCACGTAGGACAACAAAGTCTTCTAAATTTAGCTTATCTTCTTTTTTTAACAAATTCTTTACTTGGATGGCATAAACTTGACATCCCTTTCTCATACAATTCTTGAATTGCATTGTTGAGACATTTCTAACTGATATAGGTTTTGGTATACCTTGGGCTGTTATAGTAGTGCCATAATCATATTTATAGATAAGTGTCTTTGTATAACAATCTAGTACTGCTTTGTTCTTTTCCAACCAATCCATTCCAATAATCATATCATAAGATCCTAGTGGTAGGATGTTCATATTTGTTCTTATCTTTTGCCCATCTAAGTTGAACTCAAAATCAAGAATAAGGTCAACTACTTTCCTTTTAGTTCATGTTGCTAGTTGTACCAGCCATGATTTTGTGTGCTTTAGTTTCTTGAGTTTATTTGACTCTACTACATCAGGAGTAATACAACTTAACATAGCTCCAAGGTCAATTAAAACAGAAGAGTGTTATTGATTTTACCTTCGATTTCTACCACAAAGGATTGGTGGTCATTTTTCTAGCCATCTATGGCTGCATTTATCTGATGTAGGCTTCTGCCCACGTCACCCATCGTCGAGGCTTCCTGCAAATTATGAATAATAGTTATGTTTACTGAAATTAAACATGGACAGTGCCTCCTTAGATGAGGTTCTTCACATTCTCATCACTTTAATGGTTCGCGGGGGCTATCCCCAAACTTCTTTGTTCCCAGATTTACCAGTTTACCACTTCCTTGCATATTTGGATGGTTGGAGTGAAAATATTTTTTTCAGAAAGATTTTTTTTGCATTCTGATAAGCAGTTGGCTGGTATCCCTTATTCGATCTTGTTTCTTATCCTTCCAAGCTTTGGGAAACTCTGCCCATTGTTTATACTGATCGTAGCACATTCATGCTTTCCTGAATACTTCACTCAAGGATTTGGGGTTGTCAAACTCAATTCTGTCCTTGTAGGACTGTGGTAAACAGCTTAAGAATCGCTGGATTTTTACCATATCCTCCCGGATGTAAGGTACGAACCTGAGTAATTTGAGGAATTTATTTATAAGGTCCTCCATTGTCATCTGTCCAAGTCTTAACTCGTAAAATTCTTTTGTTTTCCTTTCATAGTAGCTTTCAGATAGGTATTGTTTCTTGAAATATTTCTTAAAGTCAGATCATTCCTTGTGTTTCTCCTTTAGGCCCTTGGCCAATTTCAGGTCTTTCCACCAAATGTTGGCCTTCCCTTTCATATTGTATATGGCCATTCTGACCTTCATATTGCTGGAATAGTTATATATCTGGAAGTATTTTTTGATGTCCAATAACCAAGCCCCAACTTCTTCTCCTGTTCTGGATTCTCCATCAAAGGCAATTGGTTTAATTTTCTTGAATTCTCCTTCAAGGTGGTCTACTTGTTTTCTCTTTCTGTCTATTTTTGTTTTGTCCTCAGCTGAAGTTGTACCTTCAGATGAATTGTCTCCTTTTTCTATTTCAATTCCAGAGTTCTTGGAAGCCCTCTTTCTAACTTCTTCATTGTTATTATCATTCTTTGGGATTTTCTTTGTCACTATACTGTGCAACAAGACTCCATTTATTTCTTGTTGTTTGTGCTGAGCTTTCTTCATATTTTCATTGTCATCTTTGAAAACCTGTAGTTCAATGATGAGATTCCTCATTGTTTCCAGAACTTTAGTAGGTGAGCTTCCGTCACTATCTTGTCTCTGATTTTCAGGAAGTCTTTGTTTAGGATTTCCATCGATTCTGATTTCCGCATCATCCCGTGCTTCCATGATTAACACAAAACATAAATGGTTTTTTGTTTGTAACAATAGAGGTTTATTAGTTTTGCATAAGTAAAATATACACCAAAAAATTAATGTGGCCCTGTTCAAGGCCCAGTGTTGTAAACTTTTCTCTAATACCATATGTAATGTTTCCCAATTTTTCCATATAAAAAAAAAAACTATGTAGTCTTTAATTCTCAAATTAAAATTACATTTGATTTCAACCTTACTACATGGGAATCATATACCTCTTCCTTTCATCATTTAGGACTTACCACAAATCTTTTAGTTACTGATCATTAACATACCTTATCGCTACTTAAGTCTTAAAGGGGGATGGATTCCACTAAATCCACAACTAATAGATTATAATGGATTATAAAGTAATCATAATCACTCATATCATAGCCTACATTATTACCCTTAAACCAACTATATCCTTATGGACATCTCACTACTAAATGTGCAAACGCATAATGGTTATATGCCATAATTTCGATCGTGCAAGTAAGTCACATCACAAGGAAAGTGAAAATGAGAAGGCATCCTTAAATTCAGAAATGACTGTATGTTTCCTTGGGTTTAGTGTGACAGGGAACTTATAGACTCATCACTATCACAACAACCACCAGTACGTGGAAGCGTTATGACCACAAAGGAGGTAATTAAGGCTAGTTATACGTATTTCTCACTCACATATAACTGTCATCCCATTCGAACTAACCCTTGGCCTGAGGCCTTTCCTTTGTTGACACAAATCGATGAAAATGGAACAAAACCATAACTGATTATAGGATTTAGCAAGTAACGAAAATGCGGTCTATATGTCAAAAATGATTTTCCCAAGGGCTGAGATGGAAATAACATGGGTACAGTCAAGGCAGTGTAAAGAAATCTTTGTCAATTGTTTAAGGCTTCCCGAAAGTATGCCCTCAGAATTATTGCGAGTGTTAATGTGTTCGTTGGGATTTCTCCACCTTGCCCTAACCACGACACATAGGTATAGACTTCCATTAATCTCTAATAGTCGAGTTCTTGGAGGTTACTCGACATTCACAAAGTTGGTTCTGTGTATCGAGCGGCCATGCCCTAGTGTTTCTCTGAGTGTTACGAAAGATTATGACGATGATTCAGCCTGGTGGATATGCATTCAACAAACCCCTCCCACTGGAAAAATGTCTTAACGAGGTAAGGCATTTGACTGATAACTCCAAGAAATCTCTCTGTGTTATACTGAATTTATCTATGTTTGGATTGTAAACTCTTAACAAAGTTTTTGATAAATGATTGTGCAAGCTTTAGGTTATTAGTATTTCTCCCCATTCTGTGTGAGCTTTCCTGGTTGTAATCCATAGGGTAATATGGACTCCACTCACAAATGGGAGGTTCCTAGACTTATACTGTCCCAATATTGAACCTTCCCTACAGTTATGTTTAAGAAGACCAGGACATAAAGTGTACTCTATTGTAGCACCGAGTATCTTCTTAAGTTCTTTCGACTCTTTCCTGAGTGTATGCTCTCCACATCTCAAGTGGGTCTTTAGAGTTAGGGTATAACTAAAACATTCGGAGCCATTACCCTTTTTAATCCACCTCAGTATCCTTTAACTAGTCAAATGGAATAGCTTGGTTAATACAACTGATATGGTTACTCTGTAACACATATAAATCTCTTACGAGATTTAATTTTTCCTTTTGTTATCTGTGGTATATAATTATTCCCAAGTTCCGAGCTTTAGCCAAGGGTTTTCACATTTTGTTCCAGAGTTTGTCCCAATTTCCCATTTTTTTTCTCCCAGATCAAATGCTTTTTAAACATTTATGTATTGTGATAAGAGAAGAGGCGACCATACAGGATACATTTTAATAGAGTACAATGTTTATAATAAATCATATTTAGCATGATTTTATTCACTGTTATGAAAACAAACGGAGAACTTTACTGGTTACAAACTAATGATGGGGCCTCTGGTTTTAAATGTGAGGTACCCATCAGGTGACTCTTCACCCTTTCCACCACTTTGAGTTCAAATACCTTTTCATGGATACAAGGAGGAGGTGGAGTCTACTTTCGAAATTCATCAGCTGAGTAAAGTTTACAAAACTAATTATGAATTGGATTCCTTTCTTACCGGTACTCTATTGGTTGATTGATATTAATAATATCTTCTTGGTTTTCTCTATAGGATTGGATGCCTTCGTCCCTCCTGAAACCTAGGTCATTTCTTTAAGAAAGAGGTATCTGGGTTCCTCTTACCATTCTCCTTCAACAAAATAGTATCTCAGGTCTATTGCATGGAATAAAATTCGTTCTAGTGTATGGTTGTTGTGGGTAGAGAAATACCAATTCCTACCTGTCTGGTTATTATTACAATTTCTTTGAAAGGAACTTAAAGTGGACACAATCTCTACCGAGACTTGGTCGAACGATTTATCTTTCTCTTCTCTTATACCAAATGTACTTAAGATGAAGACTCTATGATTCGGTATTTAGATAAGTTTAAGTATTGTAACTTTATCCTATATCTATGCTCGGAAATATAAAGTGACTTTTAATTACCTACTCTGGTTATCTGCATAACTGTGAAGTTTAATGCTTGATTATATGCTTACGATAATTGTATAACTCTGAATTTGTTCTTTATGAAACCTCTATTTATGTATTGTTATCATAACAAGGAAGTTTAATTATGAATAGCCTTTTAAAAACTTTAAGGCATCAGACTGTAGATGATTTATTTGCTATTATAATTCATACTATTCAGATATAAGGAGTATAGTATTCCTAGGATTTGTTTCCAGATCTATTGAATTTTCACCACATACTTTGTAATACTAAAAGCATATGATTTTCGAGATAGGTGGAAATTCCCAGAATTGTGCTTTGGAAGATTTCCATAGTTAATTTATCTTAGACCTTCCCTTGTCGCGACTGGGTTTTTTTTGTGGCTCTAGAATATAGTTTTACTATCCATACTCAAATCAATTACTACAACAGATGATATACATTGATTGCAACCTCGTACCTTTATGCGTTGGTCCTGTTACCACAATGGATCCCAACTATAGCAGAAATACAATATATAAATACAACAAAACTAATATCATGATTCTATATACAACTCCTTACAAAAATATAATTATTCTACATATAGTCTTGGTTTCCATTCTAATTACTCAAATATTTCTATACTGGAATTTTTCATACATTGGAAAATTCCTACATCTATTCTCGTACAATAGTAACCCAGTTCATAGTAGTGACTACTTCTAGAATTTATCCATGCAAAATCCTTACAACTATCATAACAATTAAAATAAGACTTTAACATCCATCCAGAATTTAATCCAACTATACAAAATCCCTCAGGATTAGATTTGTAAGGCATATTACAGTTTTATATACTTCGAACAGTTTTCATTCAGATTATCCTATCAATTCGAATCTAATAGATACACTTCATCAATGATTAATCATTTGACAGATATGGAAGGCATTTCAATTTAGATTTAATAAATACATCATATCATATGTAAAATCATTCGAACAAAAATGGAAATCATTTCAGTTTAGATTTAATAAATACATTGCATCAGATATAAAATCATTCAAACAGAGAAGGGGTAGAGAAACATATCTAAAACGGATCGCGGGAAGACAAAGGGAACAACCACATTCCTCCCAACTGTAGAACAGGGAAGCCAACTCACTTGCCCAGGTCACCCCCTAGCCTGACCATGATTCCATGAGGGCTAACTTGGAAAATCCTCCTCAACAATGTCTTTCAGTATAGGTAGACTCCTCTTGCCTCACACTCAATTAGTAGTGCTCATAATAGTAAGAAATGATAGTCTCTTTCCCCAACATACTAGGCATCGCCCTGCCTCCTCACATATGCTATTTATCGAACAATATTTTTTCCTAGGTCTTTTCCCTCCCTTGGGAATTTTCACAACTTTCTAAATCCATGATTTTCAAGGGCTGCCAATGGACAAATCTCTGATTTTCTACTTTTAAAAATCATCCCAGAGGTAGTTCCAACATGTTCCCTGCTCATGGAGTCATGGTCAACTAAATTTAACATGGATATTCCATTTGTCCTCCTGCAATAATTAAAACAATATTTTGTTTACATACAAGTGTCATAGTCAAATAGTTAGTTGGGTCAAATCAAGTCTTTGCCCAATAGTCATAATAATTAATTACAATTTATCAAATTCAAAATTTGGAATTGCCATAAATGGAAAAAAAAATCCAATTTCGAATTTACTAAAAACAGAATAGTTTTCTAACAAATTTTGAATTTTGAAAATACTTTATTTTTGGGGATGTCACAGGTAATTAAGGCTAGTTATACGTATTACTCACTCACATATAAATGTCATCCCATCCGAACTAACCCTTGTCCCGAGGCCTTTCCTTTCTTGAAACAAATCGATGAAAAAAGAACGAAACCCTAACTTATTATAGCATTTATCAAGTAACGTAAATCTGGTCTATCTGTCAAAAATGATTTTCCCAAGGCCTAAGACGAAAATAACCTAGGTATGGTCAAGGTGGTGTAAAGAAATCTCTGTCAAGCATTTAAGGCTTCCCAAAAGTATGTCCTCGAAATTGTTGCGAGCATTAATGTGTCCGATGGGATTTCACTACCTTGCCCTAACCATGATGCACAGGTACAGATTGCCATTAATCTCTAGTAGTTGGGTTCTTGGAGGTTACTCCACATTCGCAAAGTTGGTTCTGTGTATCCAACGACCATGCCCTAGTGTTTCTCTCAGTGTTTTGAACGCTTATGACAACGATTCAGCCTGGTGGATATGCGTTTGATGGAACCCTCCCACTGGAAAATTGTCTTAACAAGGTAAGGCATTTGATTGATAACTCCAAGAAATCTCTGGGTGTTATACTGAATTTATCTATGTTTGGATTGTAAACTCTTAACATAGTTTTTGATAAATGGTTGTGCAAGCTTTAGGTTATTAGTATTTCTCTGTGTTCTGTGTGAGATTTCCTAGTTGTAATCCATAGGACAAGCTAGACTCCGCTCACGAATTGGAGGTTCCTAGACTTATACTGTCGCAATATTGAACCTTCCCTATGGTTATGTTTAAGAAGACTAGAACATAAAGTGTACTCTATTGTAGCACCGAGTATGTTCTTAAGTTCTTTCGACTCCGTCCTGAGTGTATGCTCTCCACTTATCGAGTGGCTCTTCAGAGTCAGGGAATAACTAAGATATTCAGAGCCATTACCCTTTGTAATCCACCCTGGTATCCTTTAACTAGTCAAAGGGGTTGGTTTGGTTAATACAACTGATATGGTTATTCTGTAATGCCTATAAATCTCTTACGGGATTTCATTTTTCCTTATGTTATTTGTGGTATATAATTATCCCCAAGTTCCGAGCTTCAGCTGAGGGTTTTCCCATTTTGTTCCAGAGTTTGTCACTATTTCCCATTTTGTTGCTCCCAGATCAAACGCTTGTTAAAGGCTTCTGTAATGTGATAAGAGAAGAGGCGACCATACATGATACATTTTAATAGAGTACAATGTTTATAATAAATCATATTTAGAATGAGTTTATTCACTATTCTGAAAACAAACGAAGAACTTTACTGGTTACAAACTAATGATGGGGCCTCTAGTTTTAAATGTGAGGTACCCATTAGGCGACTCTTTGCCCTTTCCACCTCTTCAAGTTTAACTACCTTTTCATGGATACGAGGAGGAGGCGGAGTCTACTTCCAAAATTCATCAGCTGAGTAAAGTTTAGTGAAATAATTATGAATTGGATTCCTTTCTTACTAGTATTCTTTTCGTTGATTGATATTAATAATAGCTTCTCGGTTTTCTCTACAGGATTGGACATCTTCATCACTCGTGGAACCCATGTCATCTCTTTAAGAAAGAGGTACTCAGGTTTTTGTTACCATTCTCCTTCAACATAATAGTATCTCAGGTCTATCGCATGGAATCAAATTCGTTCTAGTGTATGGTTGTTGTTGGTAGAGAAATACCAATTCTTACCTGTCTGGTTATTATTACAATTTATTTTAAAGGAACTTAAAAGGATCACAATATCTACCGAGACTTGGTCGAATGATTTATCTTTCTCTTCTATTATACCAGATCTACATAAGACCAGGACTCTATGATCCAATATTTAGATAATTTTAAGTATTGTAACTTTATCCTATATCTATGATTGGAAATATAAAGTGACTTTTAATTACCTAATCTGGTTATTCGCATAACTGCAAAGTTTAATGCTTAATTATATGCTTATGATAATTGTATAACTCTTAATTTGTTCTTTATGAAACTTCTATTTATGTATCGTTATCATAATAGGGAATTTTAATTACGGATATCCTTTTAAAAACTTTAAGGCATTAGACTATAGATGATTTATTTGCTATTATAATTCATATTGTTTAGATATAAGGAGTATAGTATTACAAGGATCTACTTCCAGATCTCTTGAATTTTCACCACATACTTTGTAATACTAAAACCATATGATTTTCGAGACAGGTGGAAATTCCCAGAATTGTGCTTTAGGTGGAAATTCCCAGAATTGTGCTTTGGAAGATTTCCATAGTTAATTTATCTTAGATCTGCCCTTGTCACGAGTGTTTTTTTTTTGTTGCTCTAGAATATAGTTTTACTGTCTAGACTCAAATCGATTACTACTACAGATGATATACGTTGCTTGCAACCTTGTACCTTTATGCATTGGTCTCGTTACAACAATGGATCCCAACTATAGCAGCAATATGGTATATAAATACAACAAAACTAATATCATGACTCTGTATACAATTCCTTACATAAATATAATTATTCTACATATAGTCTTGGTTTCCATTCTAATTACTCAAATATTTCTATACTGGAATCTTTAATAGATTGGAAAATTCCTACAACTATTCTTGTACAGCAGTAACCCAGTTCACAGTAGTGACTACTTCTAGAATTTATCCTTGCAAAATCCTTACAATTGTCATAACAATTAAAAGAAGACTTCTAACATCCATCTAGAATTTAATCCAACTGTACAAAATCACTCAAGATTAGATTTGTAAGGCATATTATAGTTTTATATACTTCGAATAGTTTTCATTCAGATTATCTTATCAGTTTGAATCTAACAGATACACTTCATTAGTGATTAATCATTTGACAGATATGGAAGGCATTTAAATTCAAATTTAATAAATACATCATATCAGATATGAAATCATTCGAACAAAAATGGAAATCATTTATGTTCAGATTTAATAAATAGATTGCACTAGGTATAAAATCATTCAAACAGAGAAGGGGTAGAGCAACATATTTGAACCATCTCATGGGAAGACAAAGGGAACAACCATGTTCCTCGCAACTGTAGAACAGGGTAGCCAACTCACTTTCCCAGTTCACCCCCTAGCCTGACCATGAGTCCATGAGGGCTCGCTCAAAAACTCCTCCTCAACAATGTCTTTCAGTCTCGACAGAGTCCTCTTTCCTCACACTCAATCAATAGTGCTCATAACAACAAGAAACAATAGTCTCTTTCCGCAGCATCCTGCCTCCTCACATATGCTATTTATCAAACAATATATTTTCCTAGGTATTTTCCCTCCCTTGGAAATTTTTGAATCTTTCTAAATCCATGATTTTCAGGGGCTGCCAATGGAAAAATATCTGATTTTCCACTTGTAACAATCTGCCCAGAGGTAGTTTCAACATGGTCCCCACTCATGGAGTCATGGTTAGCTAAATTTAACATGGTTGTTCCATTTGTCCTCGTGCAATAATTAAAACAATATTTTGTTTACATACAAATGTCATAGTCAAATAGTTAGTTGGGTCAAATCAGGTCTCTACCCAACAGTCATAATAATTAATTACAATTCATCAAATTCAAATTTTGGAATTGCCATAAATGGAAAAAAAATTCCAATTTCGAATGTACTGAAATCATAATAGTTTTCTAACAAATTTTGAATTTTGAAAATACTTTATTTTTGGGGATGCAACAGTTTATGAGTATGTATCGACTAATCTTATGGAATTAGTAGAGAACACTATGTCATGGTTCCCCCCCTAGATTTTATGTATTATGTGTGTTGATTTGAATGTCTAATGAATGTATGATGATTGCATTAAATTTACGTGTTTCGTTTTCTTATCATTCAAATATATTTTGATAATGTTCATTAGTTTCTTGAGAGAGATCTTATCCTTGTGAGGAAATTGAATATATTGATACTAATAATCTTCATTGTTGGCCTAAGTTTAGAACCCAGTGTTTGAAATTATCACTGACAATTGGTTCGATTTTCAAGAGAATATGAATCTATTGAAGAAATAACATATATGTCATGGAGATCATCACAATGGGAGGTACAGGATTGGATTACTAAAAGAAAATTCTAGTTCACACAGAAAGAAACCTAGATCCTTCTACACATAGACCCTAAAACATGCAAGGAAAAGTACCTTTACTATAAAAATGACCCATAATGAATCATCATACATTTTTTCATCTATCTTAGTACTTTTTGGGTGGAAAAATTGGAGGAATTGTCTTGCAAATCCCATTTGAGTGGCAGGTCCTAGTTTGGAAAATTAGGTTCTATAACCTTCAAGAGCCATTTTGAGGAAATAAATGAAACTGTTTCGGGTTACAACATCCAAAAATTTCTCCCACACCCTCAATGTTGATACACACACCGATACCTTTACTACAATGCAGAGATCACCTCAATTGAAGCTTGTATGTGAAAGATATTCCTCCCACAAGTTGACTCTCCTTCTTTAACACCATGGTATGAGTGGATTCCACATCAATCCTACTGTCCCCATTTTGTGGATAACTAAGGAGATGGTCTCTCGAGGCCCTTAGGTTGCAGATATAGAGTTTTGAGAGACTACATGACCAACAATGTGCTTTGCATAGATGGAAAACCCACTCACCACCACATATGGTCAGAGGTTTATAGATGGAATCCAACACACCAGTTGGCTTCCGAAAGGCAGTGGGACTTGCTCCATGAGGTACAAGTTAGTATTATGGTGAGAATCATTTCAATACCTAATACATTTGAGTATGTTGTGTCTTAGATTTCTCTAGATTTCATGATATGTGCTTGGACATTATGCCTTTTTCCCTTCTTCACCTTGGTGGTTGACATTG
>CBVK0103143499.1:0-11461 GCA_900067695.1 Picea abies
ACCTCTTACTTAATAAGGCAGGTTTTAACCAAATGGTCTAGCAAAACATATTGTAATGTTCATAAGGATGATTAGGGGTGTTGTTGGTGTTGTTGTTGTTATTATTGAATACGGCCTTGGAGAGCATGCTAAAAAAAAACTCTTTTCACACAAGAAAAACAATTCGCTTCTCGATGACAACAAGGGTTAGATCTCGGTTAGCTTACCCAGAAGATGCACCTTTTCCTATCTGTTTCTGATTTTCCGAGATCGGACAGGGCACAGGGAAAAGAGAATATGCATATCTCAATAAGTATCAACCCGAAAATAAAAAATACAAACCGAAATAAAATCAAAATAAAACTTTGCAGAAATTTAAAAAATGCATATTCAGGATTTATACCTCTGGATCTGACTGTAATGGTCATATCTCGGGAAAATAGAAACCTTTTCAAGTGAAACAAAAAGTGTTCCTTAATGAAACGAGTGCTTCGGACACAATTAAATAGTCCTCTCATCCCAAAAATGAACGAAAATTCCAGAAAATGGAGATGAGGAAACTTGGCTTCACGATCTCGATCTACAATAGGAGCGAGTCTTCAAACAGGCTCTGATACCATGTTTGACAACACAGGTATTCCAATAGAGGATGAACACCTTCAAAAGCCACTTACATAACCAGATCAAAGATCAACACACCTATGTTTTCACATGGTAAAACCCCTAGAGAGAAACATCCACGGCCCCAACCAACGCAGCCACTTGGAGTAGTTTTTTAATGCTAAGAAAAAGATTGTTGAGAGATTTTACAAGGGAGTTTCTCACAATTGATCATCGACAAATGAACCTCCATGCTCTTTAAATAGAGATCATGGACCAATCGGTTGTTAAGCCATAGATCAATGGCCATTAAGATCGAGGAGAGTATGAACTGTCGGAGCACTCTATTTCGGGAACATATCGTGACCATCAGATTTCCTAACTACAAATGCATACTAATGCATACTAATGAAACACACTAAAAAACACACTTTTACCTAATGACATAGTAGACCAAGTAGATCGTAACTACTCCTAAGTGTCTAAATATCCTAACACCTCCAGAGCTTTTAAGTTCCACAATTGTAAGGGAAGACTCCGGAGGAGCACCCAAATATGTCGAAAACTAAAATATTCTATCACTGGATTAAAAATAATGCACCACATTTTTAACATTATCCTCCCTCCGTCGTAACTCCAAAAATTATTCAGGATCAATTCTGAATCCTCTGGACTCTTGAACATAAAACCCATCAAACCTATCGGTAATGAAAGCAACTCAGAAGAATATCCTAACAAAGGTTCCTAGCTCCTAAGAACCCACTCATCAAGGGGTGAAACACTGTGAGAGTGATAAGCCAATCTCCCAACAAAGGTGCAAAGTGCCAAGTTGCGGGACTCTTTTAAGCCAATTTCCATTCCCATAACTAGCTTCCACTTTGTTCTTTTTTGTTTCCACACCTTCACCGTGCGCTTGACCTAGGTTTTGTGGTCTAGTCGGGCAACTATTTCAGGCTCACTTCCATTAATAGTATTTACTACCCCCGAACTACCCTTCGCTCTGTTTTTAAGTCTGTAATGTTCATGCCTCCTGCATGATACTTATGTAATTAAGTGTGACAGATTAATATAAAATATTTTTGAAGTCTTGTTCTATTATAAGTGAGCCTTGTGTCTGGAAAGTCTGGTTGTGAGATGTGCAAAGGTCAGATATTGTGACGTGTTCAACTGAAGGTGCTTGGTCGCAGGATATGTAAGCATTTTTATCAGCATTTGGTGCCGCTGAAGGCTTGTTGTTGTCTGCCAGTGTCTTAGACTCATTGTAAGTTGAACTTACCACTATATTTTTTGCTTACCTACAACACTTGAAGGACTTTGCCAGAATTTGCAGTAATTTATAATGGCATCACAGAAAGACTCTTCATCTCATGATATGTCTGCTTTAGCTAAATATCAACCTTCTTCCTTATTTAAAAGATTATTAAGTATATCCTCCAATAAGCCTTTGTACAATGTTCGTCTGTTATGTCAAGAGTACGAACCTGATCCCAACTGGCGTATGCCAGAAATTCCAGCTTCTGACATATATGATATCTCATTCTTCCAATTCAAAGCTACTACTCTAATACATTATTGTTCAGTCAATGTTCTAATTTCTCTCGAACAAACCAAATACCAGATCCCCTTGATACAGCAAGCTGATATAGACTAGGGTTTATCTAATGGCTATGAGTACATCCACATTGGTCTAATCCAGTTCGGTATAAATCCTTTAGTACGCCCACGATTAGATACTAATGTTCTCACTTGTGTAATTGACTCATGCCATAATTCTTTTCAAGATGCTTTAATCTTGGGTTTTCAAGTACCCCTACATAATGGCCCTGTCTGGTCCTCAGCGTTGCCCCGATATCAAGTTTCTCTTCGAGATCCTTATATCAATTCCCTCCTGCAAGCTTATGTATAGTTTGTCGGCTTCAATATGGCTGAAGGCTCGAAGATAGCACAATTACATTCTTCCATTTGTCTCCACTTTGTTTCCATGACCATGCCAGCCTTAAATCCTAAACTTCTTAAATGCACTACTTCCGAAATCATGGTGGTTGGTCCAGGGAACGTTTCTCCTCTTTCTCTTGGTTTCTGTCAGCTCACAGAAATTGATGAATGGTCAGCAGAGTATGAGCCACTCTCTGAGTCACACCCTCCTCCTATGCCTAAGGAAATGTCAATATACATGAATGTTCAAGGAAAACCTGTCCTTAAGCTAGGAAGAACACAAAGTCAGAGATTACCAGATCTTGACAGACAATTCTCTTATCTATCTGCAAGCAGTTCAAGATCTAACCCTACTAGACATACTCTTGTACAGTCTCCACCCAGAACACCTGTATATAAACCAGTTTCTGGTAGATTGAAACTTGATGATCATTTGTTACATCATCAGAAAGGTTTTGTAGATTGTTATTATTGTAAACAAAAGTTTCCTACTCAAGAACCTTCACAGAATGTAAATATGTCTTCTGCTCCATCTGTTGCAACTAACTTTAGAACATATCAGTCTAAAGTTGAACATCAAGGTCAACATGCAGATTGCTCTGAATGTCATTCTTTAGCAATCCCTACCATTAAAATGATGGAATCAACTCTACCAAGGAGTGGTAGAGATAAAAGGACTGAGTTACCACAGAGAAGCCTAGGTATAGGAAACCATGTACCTAAATTCCAAAATGATCTTGTTGCTGATTTAGACTTTATTAGATATAGAAAGTCAGATGAACCACCTTCTCAGGAGATTATCAGACTCCAGAACTATTCAAATTATCAGTCGGTATGCTTAGCCCAGAATCTTGATGATATTGCTCAGGATGTGTTAAAGACTAGAAGTCATTTAAACAGTCTTCATTCTGAGATAGAGAATATACTCCAAAATCAAGATGATATGAGAAGAACTTTGCATACTCTTCTGGAAAAAAATGAGATTATTGAAAAAGCAGTCGAGAACATGAAAGTCTCCTATCAGGAAGAATCCCAGCCTTCTTCTCCTATATATACTCCTAATGATGCTACCTTTTCATTCTTTGGTTCATCCTCTCCTCCTAAACATCTTGTTTTAACTTTGAAGCAATTAGCTTCTAGTATGCATCATCCTACCCTTGTTAGGATTGCTGAAATCTGTCAACTAGCCTATGATAAACTAGCTCTGGTCAAAACTCAAATTATTGAGCTAGATAATGAGATAAATGAAAATAAGCTAGCTAGTTCATTAACTCTTGTACAGCTAGAAAATGATCCTCCTTCTACTATGAATGAGGAGTTCTCCATAAAAACTATGCAAGGAGAACAAAAAGAAGAAGAAGCAAAGCCTAGTTCTTCTAAGACATCTGCCTGGGAACAATGGTGTAATTCCAAATATAAAGGAACTAAAAAAGCCCCTATGGACATTGATGGACAACCACCTACTTACATCAAGCATGTAGACCATGCTCCTATCTCTGATATAGATTGCAAAAGTAAAACAGAGATAGAAAATATGATCCAAGGATGGCATGCACGGTCGAAGACACATAAATTATTGTTTAAAGATAAAGTGTCTTGGAATGATCTTGCCCTTAGAATTACTTGGGGTTTCACAGGAAACTTAAGTTTCTGGTGGGAAAGAATTTCTGGTCAAAGTAAACTCAGAATACTTCAGCATGAAAAACCCATAGATAAACTCATAAAAGCCGTTGTCCATGAATTCTACTGAAATATTATTGTTAATATGAGTCATTATGTTGATATATTTATGAGTCAAAAATTGTGCCATATCAAACAACTCCCAAAGTATTGATGTACCATGCAATCCCTGTTATACAAAGTTCTTGATCCCAGCAATAGTGACTACTTAAGAAAGTACTTATCTTCCATGCCTGGAAAAGTACCTGACTTAGTAAGAGCCAGACTAGAAGACCAGGATCTAGATATTGAAACACTTTCCCTTGCAGGCTTACATGAACAGATTGTTACAACCTTGCAAAAGGAATGCATAAGGAAGAAAACAACCAAATCCTTGAAAAAGCATTTAGGATTTGACCCTTCAGTCTGTGAAGTATTCATTGAAACATCAAGTTTTGGATGTTCTCAGTATAAGCCACAAACAAAGAAATGGTCTAAACATAAAAGTGGTTGCAAATGTAAATCAGAGTCTCTTCCTCAGAAAACTTCAAAGAAATTTCCTGTAGGAAAGAGAAAATTCTATTTTAAACGCAGACCACAAAATAACCGTGCCAAGTGCCAATCATGTTTTATCTGTAAGAATCCTGGCCACTGGGTGTCTCAGTGTCCTCTACGGTTGAATACTAAAGTCCAGATCAAAATTATGGATCTATTCTCCACAGGATATGATCCAACAGAATGGGACATGGTCTCCCACCGTTTAGATGGTGAGTACCTCTCACTTTCTAATGAAAGTGATGATTGTTTATCTGAGTCTCCCTATGCTTCTGATCATTCTTTTGATTCTTCTGATAGCTCTTTCCAGACTGAAGCCTTGAACTTCCTTGAAATAAAAATGATGACTTCGTTTACTAATCTTAATTCTCCTATTGTACAGAGATCTAATTTGCAATCTAAACTTGTTGCACTTACCCCAGGCCAATTCTTTTTAGCAGATCGTTATACTTCCCAAATAGAGCATTTAAATCAACAGATTCAAGCTCTCCAACAGCCTAGCATGGTGAATATACATCACTATACACCCACTGATGCTGAATTTGAACTTGCATATACTAAACCTAGTATCCCAACTCCCGCTGTAAAAGATACTAGAGGAAAAGCTCTATTGACATATACTCCTATAGTAGATGATAATTCGTTGGATAATACAATCTTTCATCTAGAGGAAGAAATTAGAGAAAAGGAAGTATTGGTAAAAGAACTCTGGAGAACATTGAAACTTCAGAGAGAAGAATTAGAGTTTTTGAGAAAGAAAAGAAATGATGAATTTGAAATAGAAATATTCCAAGAAGAAATATTCTCGGAAAATAAAGTGATAAAAGGCCTAGAAGACAGAGTAGTGATTTCAGAGATCTAATTTGCAATCTAAACTTGTTGCACTTACCCCAGGCCAATTCTTTTTAGCAGATCGTTATACTTCCCAAATAGAGCATTTAAATCAACAGATTCAAGCTCTCCAACAGCCTAGCATGGTGAATATACATCACTATACACCCACTGATGCTGAATTTGAACTTGCATATACTAAACCTAGTATCCCAACTCCCGCTGTAAAAGATACTAGAGGAAAAGCTCTATTGACATATACTCCTATAGTAGATGATAATTCGTTGGATAATACAATCTTTCATCTAGAGGAAGAAATTAGAGAAAAGGAAGTATTGGTAAAAGAACTCTGGAGAACATTGAAACTTCAGAGAGAAGAATTAGAGTTTTTGAGAAAGAAAAGAAATGATGAATTTGAAATAGAAATATTCCAAGAAGAAATATTCTCGGAAAATAAAGTGATAAAAGGCCTAGAAGACAGAGTAGTGATTTCTGTAAATATCAGACCCCAAGGATATTTGCAATATACTTTGGATGCTCAGATTGATACTGGTGCCATGAACTCTTGTGCAAAATTTGGAGCTCTTCCTGAGTATTATTGGCAGCCTATTGATTTATCCTTCAGAGCTGTTAATAAGACAGAGCTTAAGATAAAGTTTATCTCTTCTGATTTTCCTATTTATATTCAGGAACAAAGAGTGCCAGGAACATTCTACAGTTTTGATACTGGTTCAGATATCTTATTGGGTCAAGATTTTGTTAACAAATGTTTGCCACTAACTGTAGGACAACAATATGTACAATTAAATATAAATGGAAAAACAGTAAAGATTCCCAGCAAGACTGTCTATGAGAACAGAATTGTAGAGAAGGAAGTAACTAAGAAATTAGAACTCTCTGCAAAAAGTCTTGTTAAAATCCAGAAGATAGTCACAAATGCTACCAACCATGGTATAGAGGTGATTAAAGATATTAAAGACAAAATTGAGAAAGATTGCACTTCTGACTATCCGGATGCTTTCTGGACAAGAGAGCAATACTTTGTAAATATGCCTTATAAAGAAGATTACATCCCAAGACCTCAAAAGGCATCTGCAAATCACATGTCTCCAACAGAATTAGAATATTGCAAAAAGGAGATAGAAGAGTTATTGTAGAGAAAATTAATAGAAAATAGTAGAAGCCCATGGGCATGCCCTGCATTCTATGTAAACAAACAAAGTGAGAAAAAAAGGGGTAATCCTAGAATGGTAATTAATTACAGAGCTTTGAATGAAGCTTTGTTGCCTTTGAGATTCCCTTTGCCTAGTAAAGAGCTATTATTTTCTAATATTGGGAGATGTAATGTGTTCAATAAGTTTGATCTGAAAAGCGGATTTTGGCAGATTGGCATTGTTCCTGCTGATACATACAAGACAACATTTTTTGTGCCTCAAGGACAGTATCAATGGCGTGTCATGCCATTTGGTCTGAAGAATGCTCCATCAGAATTTCAGAAAAGGATGGACGATATCTTTAGACATCTTCATTTTGTTATTGTATATATAGATGATTTGTTGATTTGTTCTGTAGATATCAAACAACATGTACAACATCTACAAACAGTTTATAATTTGTTATTTAAACATGGTTTAGTGCTCAGCAAGTCAAAGCTGTGTTGGGCATAGACAAGAATTGAATATCTTGGATTAATACTTTCTCAGGGAGAAGTAGAACTCCAAGATCATGTGCTGAAAAAATTAGCAGAATTCCCTGACGAGATTTTGGACAAGAAGCAACTCCAAAGATTTCTAGGATGTCTGAATTACATTAGATAATTCTATGAAAACCAGGCAAAGGATGTCAGAATCCTACAGAAAAGATTGAGTAAAACTTTGCCCTGGAATTATAAGATGACACAAGTTGTCCAAATAATCAAGCAGAAAATCCAGAACCTCCCCAAACTCCATCTTCCAGATCTATCTATGGTATTAGTCCTAGAAACTGATGCCTCTCATGAAACTTGGGCTGCTGTACTCTTACAGAAAAATGGTCCTAAGCTGGAAGAAGTATGCATGTATACTTCTAGATGTTTCACAAATACTGAGTCAAAATACCCTTCGTCACATAAAGAAATACTAGCAGTAAAAAATGGCATTAAGAAATACAAAATGTTCCTAAAGCCAGTACATTTCATTGTTAGGACAGATCTAAATCATATGAAAGGTATGTTGACTAATCATAGATTGCTTCAACAGGAAAATAACAGGGTGTTGCACTGGAGTCTCTGGCTTGATGGCTATGACTTTGATATAGAATATAAACCAGGAAAAGAAAACTGCATAGCAGATATGCTAACCAGAGAAGCATCTCCAATAAATCTAAAAGAAAATTCAATATGGCATCCTCCTCCTTGAGCTTTAGTCCTCGTGAAGCTCCACCAGGATTTAAATGGGTCTTGGTTTGTAAAGATTATACACACTGCTTTTGTTTTGATTGCTTAGTCTGTTATATAAAGAATAGTCCAGCTTGTCCTTGTATATTAGAATTCTGGACTGATAAATATGCTGGATATGAATCTTTTGGAAGCTATTTTAGAGAAAGAAGAAATCTCTTCAGAGGGATCATGACTGGCGGACCGCACCAAGGACAAGTCTACATTGCACTTTATACACCTGCAATTACATATCAGGATTATTGCAGAATTATGCACCAGATTAAATATGATGGTTTTGTTTGGATAACATTTGAATGTGACTTGTTTAAAGAATTTTATTATTCATGGTCAGGGTGGCTATATCTATTATTTTGGAATTATTTCCCAAGAGATGCAGACTTCTTTAATAATACTGATAAAGAAGCATTCAAGATTTGGTTCCATGCTGAAATATGTGAAGTTGCACTTCATGAAGCTTGGTTTGTTTTCAGTCTAAGCTTTGAATCCAATACTCTTCAGATTTTGCGTACAAAGCCATTGGAACCAACTTGCTACAAAATTTCGAGCACATTTTATGGTAACACCTGTGTACCAGATAATGAGTTAATGCCAGCAATGCAAGGATCTCTATTTTATCAGTCATTTAGTGGACTGCCTCCTTTCTCATCAGATCATAGTTCGCCTCCAGCTAGTCACGAGTACAACAGTGATTATTCTTTTGACTCTGTGGCCGAATACAATATCCAGAATATGCTAGAAGCATGATGGACTCATGTGTCCCTATATAAATAAAGTTTGTAATAATTCATGTCTATCGGGCCGACAATGGTGTCTCGACGGTTCTTGGGTTCCGTGAACTCCACAGTGTAAAGTTAGGAATCTTAGACATATATAATGACTTTTGTCCTTGTCATCCATAAAAGCTATGATGGGTCCCCATATGGCCGAGCCTCCAAGGGATGAGATACCAGCTGTAGTCCACAGCTGCCCCATCTAGAGTTTTCGGAAATAATTTTATGACTGGAAGTTGCCCATTATTTGTTACCGACAACCTGCTAGGATTTGTATAAATAAGACCCTCAGCTCTCATTTTATTCATTCGGAAATTTCAGAGCATCCGTTTGGAGAGTCTGAGAGAAGTCTGATTCTAGAGTCGAGTAGTGTGTATCCTCTTTGCTTCTCTTGCCTTCAGGAACCTGAGTTAGCAAACAAAAAACATTGATCTCATTTGTAATAAGGTCATGTCCGCTCTGGTGTGTGCGTACTTTGGTAAAATTTGGTATCAGAGCCAGCTGTCTATTTGTTTAGAGGTAGTATTTGCCTAAGCAGTGAGCCCCTGAACCCTCTTGGTAGACAAAAAAACCCTGTTAATCCCTCATGTAAACTCTGCAATGACTTGTGGAATATAGAGCTCCAAAGTGTTTACCGACTTGTACAATGAATGAGGTGCTACTAAGTGGTTTATTAAAGTGGTTTGACAATATTTTTGTAAAAATATAAAAAAAAATTAGAATGTTAACATTTTTTATAATAAAATACTTTTATTACTTTTATGATATAAAATTGATATGATAAAATAGAATTTTTCCAATTAGTTTTTAGGGAAAAAAATATAATAAATTAACTCATATAAAATTTTAGTATATATTTTTTTAAATGTATTTATTAATTAAAATTAATATTAATTATTTTATATAAAAATAATAATTTATAATATAAATTATCATATCAAAATTTAATATTTTTTGAAACAATTTTACTAATTAAAATTAATATTAATTATTATATATATAAAAAAAATAATTTACAATATGAATTAGAGGTAAACCTATCTTTCACAAACAACTTTTTTATTAGATTCATATTAATAAACTTATTAATTGATACATCATATTTTGCATTAAGCCTAGGAAAACCAAAAGTTAGCCAAAATAATGATTTGTCATTTTTTTGTGCTTGGAAGATCCATGAAATGCATTAAAATATGTGCTACAATCCCAATCCCAAACTAAAGATGTATTATTTTTTGGCCCATTGGTGAATTTCACCATCCAAAATGGTGTAGTGGGCACATGCTTACCTTATCATTTCCTCATTCTATTAATAGAGTTCGATCTGTATCATTATCCCACTTTTTCATTAATATATTGAGAAAGTTTACATTGAAGTTAGAAAAAAAAAGGACTTTAATTCACTTATAAAAAAAGCTATTCACATTGCACAATTTATCCACAATATAAAATAATTTATATTGTCAAATTTTTTCATCGAAGATCTAGAACATTTATTTTCTTGTCCTTCTACTAATAAGAATTCCATCATTTTCTCTATCAAACTTAGAATTTGGGCATGAAAGAGGTAAAAAAACCCATCCCAAAAAGTGAATTTGGGACCCACCTAGCTACATCAAGTAACTCTCATGGTGTTATAAGTTGATTCCTTCCCATTAACATTAATAAAATCATTTATTGAAAAAGTTCTTTATTGGGTTTTTCTTGCATGGATTTATTAATTTATTTTCATGAGTTATGTCTAAGTAAGATGCTTACATGTGAATATTTTATTTCCATTTGTTTTAATTGTTAAGTTGCACAACCACAATGTGAGGGTTTTCGCACACTCTTATGACAAAAAGTCACCAATAGATTGTTACATCCAAATGAGAAGTTGATCCAATGGCTTGTTCCATGTTTCTTTTCCTAACTCCATATGTGTTTCCTAATTTATTTTTTATAGATTAATGTTCTTACTATTTTTTTTTTCATTTCTCTGGGTGATTTTAACCAAAAACAAATCTTTAAAGTTTTTTTTTTTTTTTTTTTTTTTTTTTTTTTAAAATTTTTTTTTTTTTTTTTTTTTTTTGTAATAATTCACTTTCAAAAATTATATACATATATACTTACTTTGGTTTGGGATTTTTTAATATGTTTTGTCCCTTCATATTGGTTGCATACTAATGTTATTAAATGATATTTTCAATAAAAACATTATAGAGGAATATAAATATTGTTAATATATAATATTTACTTCTTTTAGGGTTTTTAATTCATTGCTTGATTTTTTTTCTTTTTAATAATTTAATCTAAAAATATTTTCTTATTGTTTTATTACTTTTGAATTGATTCAAATTAAAGGAAGATGATAAAATAAAAAATCCTCACATTTTGATCATTTATACTTTCCTTTTAATTAAACTTTTTATTTTTCATTTCCAACTTAATTTTCACTCATATTCCAATTTATTTTCAACACTCAATTCATAATTTGCTTATTAATTTTTTTGTTTTCAATACTCAACACTCAACTCATAATGTGGTCGACCATTTAGGAAAATATATTTTGTAAATAAAAAAATTCTTCTTTTAGGTATTTGTAATGTCCCCTTCCAATTGACCGTGATAGGGGATAACTCAATTGCCTATACGACTCCCATAGAATATAGTCAACAAGGAAAAATGGAGTCAAGGAGGTGTCACTAGGTAAAAA
>CBVK0103143525.1:0-15787 GCA_900067695.1 Picea abies
GACTGATGGTCTTTATTTTTACTATACATATGTTGTATGTTGTTGATGATCACTTGAAGGAAGATTAATAATTTTTAAGAGGTATAATATTGTTTAAGCTCATAAACAACTGATTCACCCCCCCTCTCAGTTGTTTTAGTATTTCCAACAAATGTTTCTGGCACCTTCATCATGAAAGCTTGGGTTCCTCCAACCTGGATGACATGCCTACTTATTATCCACCTATAATCTCTATCTTTAATATGGCTAGGAAAAATATTTGAGAAGTTTTTACCCAACTCAAAGCCAAAAGTGTGTTCGGGGCCAAGGGTCTTTGAATAGGGAAACAAAAATTTGAATCCAAGCTTTAATCCTCTTTTAGTTTCTCCAACATAGCCTTGCCAATGAACTCTTGTGTTTTCATGTCTCTTCATCCTTCCTTAAAAGTCTTATTTATATGGATTAAAGTTGGTTCAAGTAGTTGGAAGTTGGTATATGGGTTGTACATGTGTACAACCTTTTCATATTTTTCTCAAAACCATTATTTTGAATGAATTTTGTATATTTTTTAGGCTATTCTAAAGGAACTCATGAGTTGCATGAAGGAAAGTAGTGGGAACTCATGATTTTCATGAATAAAGTAGTGGGTGCTCATGGGTTGCATGAAGGAAAATAGCGAGAATAAGGAAAAAGACTTAAAAACTTATCAAGAATATATACAAACTAGTGAATGAAAAAATGAAGGTGGCCTAGCTTTATTTAATGGTCAAGGGGACATGAATGTAGCTATAACAGTGATGGGAAAGGGAATCTCAAGGGAGGAATTTTTTAAGAAGATGATGTAGTTTATAAGACAGGTTTTCCAAGACCAATGGGATTGAAGTCATAGTCAAATAGGGAGCTATGCAACAATTCAAGGTACTTGGCATAGGGCAACTAGAGTGGCTTTCTTGTTAGTTCTATAGGATTAGCATTAGGATTTGGAGAGGTGACATTGGATTTCTTCTTCACCATGGTACTCTATATCTTAGTCCCCTATGACCATAATGTTTTTCTCTTATTTTTTCTTATCCCTTTTCCTATGTTACTTCCCTACAAAAATTCCCTCACTACCATAAGACTCAACCCTTTCATCCAAGAACATGGAGTATTTTCTTCAACCCTTTCATCTAAGGATTTAGTGTGTTTCCCTCTTCTACATTGCAACAATACATATTCAACACTGCCTCTCCATGACTTCCAATAATATATCTATCAACTTTAACCACACATGCTTGGACAATTCTACAAGGTTCCTTAGCACCATAAATTATCCCCAACCATGCTTATCACTCCCATTGACATTATTAACACTACAATAGAAATAATGATATTTATATGGTGGGTCACCAAAACTACCCCCTGTCATAGGGAAATGGTGTCATTCACCCCTAGTCATACGACATGTTCCCTCTTCCTCAACTCTTGTCATTGCCACACTCACTAGGTGTTACACGTCAAAATGTCACATCCTAAGTGTCGCAAGTGTCACAACGTGATGTATGGACCTTGTTAAGTGTCACATGCAATGTCTCATGTGTTGTATGTGTTGAGGAAAATATATGAATTTATCTTACTCAAGAATTTTCGAATCTTTCTTGGCGAAGGAAAGATAGTCAGGAATATTACCCTATGTTTATAGCCTCAAAATGTATTTCCCAATCCACAAGTATTAATTACAAGGTCTTAGGATGGTTTTTTTAAATAAAAGATTGTTGCAAAATATAACATTTTTATATAATTTTCTGAATATAACAGATTGCAGAAAGTAAATGTGGAGATCAAAAGAAAAAACACCAAGTCACAAATTAACACAAATGTGACAGAATAGCAATCACTTTATTTCATTCCAAGAAATCAAAAGTAACATTCTCTTACAAAAATCCCTGTGAGGGCATGGACCAAGGTCAAACTTATAAATCCCTGATGAATACCATACAAAATGACTCTGGCAAGAAGTAAAAACTAAACCTTAAAATCTGGATCAGCTTGCCACATACTGCTTCCCACTTGATTCTGCATAATATCCTTTATTAATCATGAAATTCAATTCATACACAGATAATTCTACACAAATTATCAAAGATAGATCAACACCTCTAAGACAAGCATCTGAATGATATGGTTCAACTTTGAACCTTGTTGTCTACAATAGGACCTTGCTGTCAAAAAGAGAATTATGCCTTTAATAAATTGAAGAATGAATGAAAATTGAACTATCTCAATAAAACTCAAGAACAAACATTAATATGTTTTCTCCTTCTATTCTCCCCTTGTTCTTCCTTCTCATTTGGATTTTATGCATTCCAAATTAGTTGAAGTAGTTCAACTACCTCATTTAGTTAAGTTAACTAAAACTTAACTAATCTTTAGTTTAGAGGAAGTAATAACAATAATAATAATTAAGGGTCTTTTATTAAATAATAACTAAGTAGGTGGGACCCCTTGTGACTCCCTTTTATTTCTTAACAAAAATAAACATAATTAGAAAGTCGATTAAACACATGCCTCCTTTTGGCTCCCATAATTATTTCCGCAATTTGAAATTTAAATATAAAAAATATTTCAAATTATATCCAAAACATGTAAATATCCACAATATCCTAAAAAATAGTTTGTTGTCCACTGTCCTCAATAAATCAATTATAAACACATAATCAAAATCCATATTTGCCACTTTGAGAGGCAATTCTTCCTTTCTCACTTGTTTCCCCTTTGGACTTCCCAGAAATAGCCTTAGGTTGGGTGGAACCCTGAGGCTTGATCTCACTAATGACATGGGAGCAGTCGTCGCTCAAGTGCATATGAGAGGACACTGACTTGGTTGAGTCACTTGAGGGAGAGGATGAAGCAACAACAACTTTACCTTTTTCATGCACATGATGAGCCTCAGTTTTGAGTCATTTTCTTGCATGGGATGACTGTACAGGTGAGTGTGTAGGGGAAATTTGAGCACTTGTGTTTACAGGTGGAGGAGGAGGAGGTAATGACAAGTTTGGCCATCCACGATGGTGGGAGACTAATAGGTGAACAATTTCCTACCATCCATCATTCTCGGGAACTTCAGGTTGCAAAGATACATGGGGAGGCACAGGGATACTAGGAACATTTTGGGCCTGGAAGGGAGCCCTCTCTGGTCTAGGCTGAACTATTCCTTTCCCAATCCAATTGAAAAACCCATCTTGAAAAAGATGGTTCAACTCCTGAGGATCGACATCAAAATGTATTGAGAATCTGGGCCTTCTAGGCCTTCTGTTCCATTTGCCTCTACCCCTATTGTTTCGGCCATGACTTCCTCTATTGAAGAAGCTCATCCTGTACGCAACAATTATTAGCAGCTATCTCTTAACAAACCATACATGACATTCTCTTAATATGAAACAAAGTTTGGCTCAGAAATTAACATAAGACCCATGAAATCCATAAAATTTATTTAATAATTGTCAAATGAGTAGGGGGTGAAACGGGTTCATGGGATATCTAGGGGGATTGTAATAAGCAAAAAAGGGATATCATGACAGGGAGTAAGAACATGATTACTACTCGACAATTCATTAAATAAATGATTGTGCGAACAACACCAAAATATATAAGTTGTGATCTATCTCTGTGTCATTTTTTATCACTGTCATACAAAGTTTTAATTTTATTTTAGTGAATAGGGCGTGCAAAATTAATTTGGTATCGTGAGGGGATTTATAATGAGTGAAAAAGTGATAAAATGAGAGGGAATTATACAGATATTGTTCATAAAATAAATTAAATCAACCAACAATCATAACTCTGTTTCAAATTCAATCCAAAAAGCATCCACTTCCAAGACCAAAAACATTTAATTGTTCCTCAATTGCATACAGATTGCTTTTTGTCTTCAATAAAACAATTTAATTTTCCAGGAATCTTTGATTTATACCAACCTGTGTATTCTATATAATGATTATGCAAATCATTTCCAATTCCACAGTAACAACATAACCATTCGAACCACAGTACTGCATGCTTTAATGTTGATCTCTTCTTTTTTAAAACAATCATAATATGCAAAGTGATTCCAATTATCTATATCCGATATTCATCCTTGATAGTCAAACAATAATAGACCTGTGATTAACAATCAACAGTCAACTGTCATCAAACAAAAATCAGGCCCGATTTAATCACCCACAGGTCCCTTTTAAATATGGACATAATCGAGAGCATGTTCGATGAGCCTATATTCATACACATAGGTCTTCAACCATATAATCATCGATACCAATATTAATTCGACAACAGTACTTAACCAAAACATGTAGCTCTGAACTTGAGATCTGCATTCATCAAACATATACAAACTTCGTTCCAAAAGAAACGCTCAATAAAAGACAGAGCCATATCGACACATGAAGAGAACATAACCATAACAACACACATGTGTCTCCTTTAAACTTGACATAATCATGATTGTGCTAGGATTTACCACATTAATGAGTGGAAAAATCACAATCGACCAAACAGAAAGATATCGGGTTGTAGGTAACCCATACAAATTAATCACAATGAGGAAACACAGAGATTCGATCAAGAAAGGTCTTTAAATTAGAAAGCTTGTGCCCTTTAAAATTACCACAATCACTAAACTGTTAAACCAAAATCTTGACAGAACCCAAAAGGTGCCCGAGGAAGAATAGAAGCAAGTCAGGCTCAATAGAACCAAGTCATGTTCTTTATAATTTTATTGTAAATAGGTACGAAAGTTTGCTTAATCCTTGAAAACAAAAAGAACTCATAATATTTTTACCTCCTAAAATAATTTACCACTGAGAAGCAACCACAGGTAAAAAATATAATCTTGGAAGAAAAGGGAACCGTGCTCCTTTGGAAACACCATAGTCTTTCAACTTATAACCCCAAGATCTTGACAAAGCCATAAGGAGAACGCCCAAGTAAAGCAATTCGAGCTCAACAACCCAGGCACACACATATTCCTTCTTAAAACTTAATTGCATAGAGGAAATGAGGGTTGATTTAAACAATGAAGAATCCTCGAAACACAGAGAGACCATGTCTCTTCCCTACACCCAAGAGATCGATAACACTTGAAATATAATTGACAATGAGGCTTCACAACATAAAATTCAGCCATTATAGCAGAGATGAGAGGAGTGAGTGTTAAAAAGTTTTGTGAAAAGAATGACAAAGCACAACCCGTGGCCACTCGATACATACATAGGTATCCATTTAAGATTCTAGGTGAAACAAAGATTGGTCTTTGGAATTCTTTCAATGATAATGACCGTAAATAACAAGCCATACAAACAATATCTCTTGTCTTAGCCAAAATGAACCACTCCACTGTTGACAGTTGCATTGCAACCTAGATAAAGAATCACAACAACAACTGAGACGAAAAAAGAAAAAAAAAAAGGTTGACAACAATTGATACCCAAACTGGTGGTAAAACCCCACAACAATAAAAATCAGAGATTGTTGCATCATTGCTATCATTTTTCACAGAGAATCATCATAAAAACCCAAGCTGACCGAATTCATTTTTATCAATAACCAATACACAGACTTTACAAAGAAATAACACCCAATACTTTCCTTCAAAATGCCAACATTCCACAATAATCACAGAGAACCCATAACACAATATCGATACTTAGTCAAAAACTCCAGAAAACACAAAACCCATGCAATCCTAAGCCACCATTTGATTCATAATACAGAGAGTCCATCATGGATGGAAAGCAAAGAACTGTACCTATGAAAAATTGCTTCAATGAAGAGTTGGTTTGAGTTTTCCCCTTCCAAAACCTGAAATCGCGGAGCTTCCACAACCAACAGAGAAAAATGAAACTATGACTAGGGTGACGAGCTCAAGGGTGGTTTGGAGTGACGTGCAGTAAATGCACGTCGCTTCCTCACTTGACCCTATTCAATTTCATGTACAAGCCAAACCATTAACATAACATCCACCATTCAATTCAACACAATAACCATTGCATAAATTCAATGCCATATCCATTGCAAAGATTCGATGCCATATCCATTGCATAGTGCACCACCCGAAACATATCAAAACCATACATTAACATTACCGTATGTGCTTCCCATATAATCCTTAAACAAAATCATATAATATTTTAACCCAAATGCATAGTATAGCAGCTAGGTCCATCATTTACATTTGTCATTATTACACATATATTCAAGGTTTATATGTAACCCTTTTTCCATAGCCTTAGGACTTATTTATAGTTTCTTTCGTTTTTTTTTTATCAAGCTCCCACATAACCATATTATCTTTTGTATAAAATCATGTCTAGATTATTAATCAATGCTATAACATAACATAACACTTGTAAACAAATAATCATCATATCCATAGCATTGCCTTGTATTGCAAGTGAATATCAACAACATTTAGCAACAATGCATCAACCATCCATGTGTCATATCAAATGAAACCAAGACTGCATCATCAAATATATAGGACTGTGTAGGAAACATCATAACAACAAAAACATATAAGTGTAACACATCTATCTTTGCGCCTCTAGTCTACAAGGGGGTCCCACCTACTAGTTAAATATTATTATGATAAATAAATAATAGGGCTTAGCAATCCTTTGTAGGCATAATTTATTGTTTCCATTTTAATCGTTAATAGTATGCACCTTACCAAGTGTCACATTTTCTTTGCTAAGTTTCACACCCCATTGAAACTATATAAACATTTGTCACAATCCCTAAGTCATGTTGGAAGAATCCCTATCATCTGACAATCAAAACACACCTTTTTCTTGGAAATTTTGACCATTTTTGGGATTTTTAGAAGGGTGTCACTCCCATACCCATGATTAGGGAGAACCAATGCTCTCCTTGCTATGTTAATGGGGTGCCAATGGTTCTTTCTCTCTCAATAAGGGGGGGTGCCACTTTGGTTAGAGGGAAATATGAGATTCTCCACCTTTTCCTAAGGGCCGGATCCTTAAGGGATGAGGTTGTTTTGGTATAGTCCTATACTATATCTCTATCTTAGGATCTAATACCAACTTAAGGAGTCATATCCTCAACCATTTACCTCATTATCTCATGGTGGTTGAGCCTCTCAAGCCTCTATATTGAAGGTATTTCCAAGGTGAAGGGGGAAGAATTCAGATGTCAAACCTTTGATCCTGGGAGAAGCATCAACATTTTGATTTCAAGGTTTTCATGCAAGGGATGGATGATGAGAGATTGGAGAAGTTACTAGACGAGGAGATCTTGGAGAAGTTACTGCATCATCAAACATGTTGTGTAAGAGCCTTCTTTTGGCTTCCCAATTAATATAAACTTGGCCTATTCCGTTCAAGTTCATGTGTTCTACATTTGCTTGTTTATTGTCGTTTCAATATTTGTAGATAGATCAGATTTGTCTAATCATTTAGAGTAGGAGGAAGAGTTCATTTGCTAGTCTTTGCAGGACTTCATTTTCATTGAGGAGCTTGGAGATCAAGCCCAAGGAGTGGAGCAACGAAGACGAACATCGAAATAAGGTACACCGCATTCTTCTTCTCTCTTGCTTGATCGGTTGAGTTAGATTTAAATGGAAAGTAGTAACCATGTGTTCACTGTTGACGACAATTTTTGTCAACAGGAATTAGCCGGCAAAGCGTTGCCAGGCTCCCTCTCCAATCACGCTACTTGTGCAAAGTTTCTCTCGTTAAATATTGGCACATTGTCTGTAAGTGAATTTATTGTGATGCTTGACTTACTACTAAGTAGAGCATGTTACTCACTCATCGCATTATCCATGTCGTCTTATTTATCCAATGACACACTTTTCCAAAGACCCTTATATCACCATTGTTGATCTATGCACCTGCCTTATTTCACAATCGCTTGCGCAAAGTCTCGCATGCTCCCGTTGAGTTACCACTACACATTCAAAGAAAGTTACATGATCATTCACATGGAAGAAAATTCATTACAAATTGTTAGTGCATGGTTCTTATCGAAACTATCATGGCTCTCAAACTATGTTTCAAAGTACCTTTTATCCCTTTTCTCACTCATAACCTTCATATTTTTGTACTCATGGGATATCCTCATTCCTCTCTTTTATAATAATAACATTATTACCATGCCTTAAAATTTGTCCTATGCTAAAAAGAAAAATATGTTACAATACTATGTCATCGTGACCTTTTTCACTTGTATACTTATCCCACTTTGAGACTTTATCTAAAATTACAAATTGTGGACTAAGTGCTCCCTCTCTTCAATTCTTAAATACAAATTGCACAAATGCAGGAAGACATTGTTTTGTAATTTTATGATATATGATAAGAGTGAAAGTAACCAAGGTCATCAAGATGCAATATTCTATCACCTAGAGTGGGACAGCCACATAAAATGACACAAATAGAAAATAATACATAAGTTCATATGTTTGGGCCTACCGAATACAATTTCTCAATGTTAAATATAGATGATAATGAATGTGTAACCATCCAAGGTAGTGCTATGGAAGGAATTTCAAACTCAGTTTCACCAAATATGCACAGTGTTGTGGTTGGTAATGCAGCTATAAAGGTAACAAGTGATGAAAACAAAGATCATGAAATGTAGAAGGAAAATTCTTTGGAAGAAGTCAATATTAAAAATGAAATTCGACAGATCCGGGCTTTGTATTTCAACAAACAAAGTTAGATAATTTTCAGCTAAATTGCGCTAATGGATTAAATGAAGCATCTGACAGACGTGTTGGTCACAAGAATAAAAAACAGTAAGGCAAAATCGTTTTCTTCTTAGAAAAATCTTTACAATGTATATAGTCGAAGGAAAAAGGATTTTGCACCCACAACAGTTAGTTGACGAGCTCGCAGTAGTAATAGAAGGTTAGGATGAACGGAAGGAGATTGCATTCGGGAATATCTTGTTGCGCACACGGGAAGATGTCATTGTTCCACCATTTATTGGTTTGTCCATACGAACAAAAGCCTGGAATCTGGGGACAAGACAATTTCTCTACCCATGGATTGTTAGAGAAGTTAACCACAATGATTATCTTTGGTATACTATCAATGTCAATAATCGATGAAGATGAAACCTTTTACGGAAAAAGATAGCTAGTTTTGCATACAAATCAAGCTAGAAGAGAAATCGTTCTGGCTACGATGATTATGGACAAGGTTTGAGCGGGTTCTTTGCATGAGCTGGAAATCTAAATCTTGATATTGACTGAAACCCTGACATAAAAGTAATGATTAGCGCAGTGGCCAAATTATCTTTCAGATGCCTTGCACCGGAGAAGGAAGTTCGACCAAATATGAAGGAAATCGTGGTCAAACTTAAGCAAATCAAACAAATAACACAGGGATGTACAGGGATAACTATAACAGATACACGTAATTTACTCCAGAGTTACATATTGGTTGGATAGAGGAAAGGGAATTGACAGTTGGAGAAACCAGACGATGTTTTTCTCTTGAAGTAGATTTCCCATGGCTTATAAGGTACCAGATGGTTGTTGGTTTCTATGCAACGATCTTGTGCTCAGTATTTGGATTGGTATTTTTTGTTTCTTCCCTCCATTATGCTACTCGATGTAGAGGGTTATTGGCAGTCAATAATGGAAAGATGGCATGAAGACAACATAAGTGACATTGATATCGTCCCTCATAACAATGGCATGAATCGTATAAATTATTTGCTCTTCGACTAGGTTCTATGATCCCTCAAGGCGCTTCTCTCATAACACCATGGAAGGTTCTTGAAGGAGGCAACAGCTAGAGTCTTGGAACTTGACGAGACATCGAAGTTAAAACATAACTACAGAGGGACAACAACCTTGTAAGCATCGCCAGAATCCGTGCTTACGAGACAGGCAAAAGCTCCCAATTTTTCGAGGACTTATTTGATTAAATTGTTCTGAAGTATATCAGATGAGAACAAACCAACATTTTAAATAATTTGAATTTATTTGATTGTAGAAATAGAGGCGGTTCCAGCCTATTCGTTTCAAAATTCAGTTGTTCAACTAAGATGGACCTAACTACCCAACTGGTTCACAGGTTCTTTATCTGCCTTATTCCCCCATAGAGGAGGTGTATATAAACGCATCGCACCTTGCCCTCCTTTTGGTCGGGCAAGCAAGCAATTTCTATTTTTGCCTATTTTCAAGAGTTTCGTTGAGCCGGACCACACCCCGAATCCTCCTTTCGCTTACTCCCTGCTATAGAGAGTTAGATTACTGTCTCATGGCCAGGGATTCAAAAGAGTTTATTGGCATATAATAATAGTAGGGAAATGGAGTCTCTAGCGGTCGATATCAACAACAATCCATTCCCCAAATGCCATAAAAGAAAACAGAGCGCAGCCATTTGGAGGAGGGAAAATAATTCTAGAAAATTGTTTTGAAGACAGGAATTTCTTAAGGAGATAAGTTAGAAAAATTTATGAGAGAGAACTTTGGCAGAAATTTCATAGTAGTATGCTAGGAGTGTTGTGAGGACTGTTGTTTTTCATTCTTTTCTTACATCTTCAATGGAGATTGACGAAATCATTGGCAGCAGAGGATCTTGTGAAGCATCGAAAGGAATAAGGGAGGATGAGTTTGTTGGCCTTCACAAGGTAAAGGTTTACTTGTTAGTTGTTGTATTAAGGCTCGATTTTTTTCAGCGCAAATCGGTTTATATTTCCAGGTTTCTTCCTTGGGATTCGCCACCATTGCTCTCTTCCACTTTTGGCTCAACTTTATTTTTCCTTTTCATGCTTGTTCTTGCTATTGTACATTGCATCTAGAAGGGCTAAAGACCATATACCTGGCCCTAGTCTACGCAAAGACTTGCACATTTTGAAAATTTATGATTTTGTATGGGAAGCTTTTTTTTTTAATGAAAATCAGTTATTTCTCACTCTGAAATATCTCTTTGATTTTTCTTTAAATTCCTCAGTTTTCCTCATCTTTATTTATTTAACACTTTGATTTCAGAATAACAAAAAAGTTAGATAAAATTTTAAAAAAGACAAACAAAACATATTTATTTGGTTATAATCATGTTTATAAAGTTTTATTTACTAACCGATTAGTGTGCCTAACTTTGTTTATTTTACTTTTTTCATTTTATTTTTTTAACTTATAAATAAAAACATAAAAATGTTATTCATATACTCTTCAAACTAATGGTTATTCAATAAACTTATATTTTAATTAAAACTACTTTAGGACTAGCACACTGTATTAATTTCCTCTAACTTTTGGTTAACTTTGTTTTAGTTACTTTTGCTAAAGAAAAAAACAAAACAATTACTTCTTCTTTTTTTTGCATGTTCTTTATTTAATTTTATTACTCCAATTGTATAAAACCTCACATACAAATAATTGAATTATAAAAAGCATAAAATCATAAAATCACATAAAAATTAAATATTGTTAAAAAGATAAATTACAAGGCAAAGGAATTCATGCTTGGATTATAGATTAGGGGAAAATTGGCCTAAAGTTCAATTTGTTTGCTTGTCCGGGGCTTTAAGTCTAGGGTGACATTCCTGTCTCTTCTCACCTAGCCCTGCGAGAGGTTGAAAATGTTGATGTTGGAGACTCTTTGGTCTCTTAGCGTCAACATTCGCTTTTGTCTTTGGACCAAAGAAGGGGTATTGGTCCAAAGGGGAGATTAGTCTGTCTGCAGGGTAAGATTTCTCACAACATACATGAAAAGTCATGTTCATTTGAAAAGACACGACTTTCATTGAAAAAATAAAGAATTTTACCCTTTTTAATTTTTTTATTCAGTTTTTAAAATACCATGAGTTTTAAATCCATGTGCAAATACCATGTGCATTTTTACTCCACTTTCACTTTTACCTTTTTTAATCCACTTTCATGTTTACGCCACTTTCACGTAACTTCATTTTTAACTTTTACATTTTGTAATCCACTTTCATGTTTAATACACTTTTACATAACTTCATTTCTAATCCACTTACACTTTTGTATTTATTAAAGTTTCATTTGTATTTGAATACTTACCTTTGACATCAATGACAATAATTTATTCAACAATCTCTCAATTTTTCATTGATGACGACCTTGTACTCAAAAACACGTAATACTCCAAAAATAGAAAGAATTTTCCCTTGTCTACAACTTTCCCTATCTATAATTCTCCTCCTCGTGTCTGCAACTCTCCCCCTGTCTGTAATTCTCCTCCTTTGACATCAATGGAAAATGTATAATCCCCCTAAGTTGTGCTTCTTCACTGACGAGATGAGAATGATATCACTCCTAGTGTCTTTCTAAGATATTCAAATGTTTCTGTGGGAAGAGGTTCGGTAAAAATATCTGCAACTTATTGAATAAATGGAGAGATTGTTGAATAAATTATTGTCATTGATGTCAAAGGTAAGTAAGTATTCAAATATAAATGTGATTTTAATAAATACAAAAGTGAAAGTGGATTATAAATGAATTTAAGTTAAAGTGGATTAGAAATGAAGTTACGTAAAAGTGAAATAAACATGAAAGTGGATTAAAAAAAATAAAATTTTAAAAAGAAATTATGTAAAAGTGGAGTAAACATGAGAGTGGATTAATAAAGGTAAAAGTGAAAGAGGAATAAAAGTGCACATGGTATTTGCACATGGATTTAAAACCCATGGTAGTATTATACTCATTGTATGTTAAAAAGTGAATTAAAAAATAAAAATGGGGGGGAATTAATTATTTGTTTAATAAAAATCGTGTCTTTTCAAATGAACATGATTTTTCATGTAGAGATTATGGTAAAATATAAATGAAGAGAATTGCGAGAAATAAAGTGTGTGCGTGAAAATATAATATTCTTATGCATATCATTTGAGGAGTGACGATTGAATATCATTCAAGGAGTGACGATTAAATATTAGCGAAGATCAGATTTGGCATTCTAGAAAATAAATTTGGCGATCTAGTAAGAAAAAATTGTAAAGACAGATTTAAGGCAGAAGTAGAAGCAAGAAGATCTAGCGAAGGCAAAGAAAAAGTTGAAGGAGCGAGCGTCGAGCAGATCTGACGAAAGCAGAAGGAGTGAGTTCGAAGTTGATCTGGAAAAAAAAAGAAGTAACGAGTGCAGAGCAGATCTAGTGAAAGCAGAAGTAACAAACGTAGAGTGGATTTGATGAAGACAGAAGCAACAAGCAAACCAGTGAAGGAAATGCATATGAAGAACTTGTAAATTTGTAAGTAGGTTGGTCCCTACATAAGAAACAATTGTGGGGATTGGTGTCTCTTGTAGGTTGATGCCTACAAACAGTAGAGGGGATTAATGTATCATGTAAGTCGGTGCCTACAAACAACAAAGGGGATCGATGTCCATTGTAGTTTGGTGCCTACAAATATCAGTGGGAATTGGTGTCTCCAGTAGGTCAGTGCCTACAAAATTATAAATAGAAGTTTTTGTGGTTTTCTTCTGAAAGGGCTTCCATGTTAAATATTGTGTCTTATAAAAGTTACATTTATGTGATTGCTTCATTATGGTTTATGAATGTTAAAAAGAAAAAAGTTAGTCTTACACTGATTCATCAGATCTGCTCTGCACTCGTTACTTTTGTTTTCACCAAATCAGCTCGGAACTCACTTCTTCTTCTTTCATCAAATTTGTTTGACACTTGCTCATACTTTAGCTCTTCCTTCACCATATCATTTTACTTCTACTTATACCTTAGATATGTTCTTAAAAAAATTTCTTGCTAGAACGCCAGATATATTTTCTAGAACACCAAATCTGATCTTCGTTAATATTTAATTGTCACTCCTTCAATGATATTGAATTGTTACTCTTCAAACAATATGCATAAGAATATTACATTTTCACACACACACACACTATATTTCTCACAATCATCTTCTCCATTTATACTTTACCATAAGCTCTAAATGAAAAGTCATATTCATTTGAAAAGACACGATTTTTATTAAACAGATAATTAATTTTCTGCCTTTTTAATTTTTTAATTCACTTTTTAACGTACCATGGGTAAAATACCACCATGGGTATCAAATGCATGTGAAATACCATGTGCATTTTTACTCCACTTTCAATTTTACCTTTTTTAATCTACTTTCATGTTTACTCCACTTTCATGTAACTTCATTTCTAACTGTTACCTTTTTTAATCCACTTTCATGTTTACTCCACTTTTACGTAACTTCATTTCTAATCCACTTTCACTTAAATTCATTTCTAATCCACTTCCACTTTTGTATTTATTAAAATGACATTTATATTTGAATACTTTACCTTTGACATCAATGACAATAATTTATTCAACAATCTCCTCCTTTGTCATTGATGGCAACCTTGTACTCAAAAACACGTAATATTCCAGAACTAAAAAGAATTTTCCCTTGTCTGTAACTTTCTCTATCTGTAATTCTCCTCCCCTTGTCTAAAACTCTCTCTTTGTTTGTAATTATCCACCTTTGACATCAATGGAAAATGTGTGCTCCCCCTAAGTTGTGTTTCTTTTCTGACGAGATGAAAGGGATATCAATCCCAGCTTTTGTCTAAGATATTCAAATGTTTCTTTGGGAAGGGGTTTGGTAAAAATATCTGCAATAAAGGGGGGGATTGTTGAATAAAGTATTGTCATTGATGTCAAAGGTAAGTTAGTATTCAAATATAAATGTGATTTTAATAAAGACAAAAGTGGAAGTGGATTAGAAATGAAGTTAAGTAAAAGTGGATTAGAAATGAGGTTACGTAAAAGTGAAATAAACATGAAAGTGGATTAAAAAAAATAAAAGTTAGAAATGAAATTACGTAAAAGTGGAGTAAACGTGAAAGTGGATTAAAAAGGGTAAAAGTGCACATGGTATTTACTCATGGATTTAAAACTCATGGTGGTATTTTACCAGTGGTATGTTAAAAAGTGAATTAAAAAATAAAAAAGGAGAAAAATTAATTATTTGTTTAATAAAAATCGTGTCTTTTCAAATGAACATAATTTTTCATGAACATAATTTTGTGGGAAATAAAGTGTGTGGGGGTGAAAATATGATATTCTTATGCATCTCATTTGAGGAGTGACGATTGAATATCATTCAAGGAGTGACGATTAAATAAGGAGTGACGATTGAATATCATTCAAGGAGTGACGATTAAATATTAGCGACGATCAAATCTGGTGTTCTAGCAAATAAATTTGGTGTTCTAACAAGCAAAACTTGTAAAGGCATATCTAAGGTAGACGTAGAAGCAAGAAGATCCAGTGAAGGAAAAATGAAATCAGAAGGAGCAAGCGTCGAGCAGATTTGACGAAAGCAGGAGTGAGTTCCAAGCTAATCTGGTGAAATCAAAAGTAGCAAGTGCAGAACATATCTGGTGAAAGCAGAAGTAATGAGTGTAGAAAAAATTTGGTGAAAACAGAAGCAACAAGTAGACCACTGAAGGAAATGCATATGAAGAACTTATAAACTTGTAAGTAGGTTGGTGCCGGAAATGCATATGAAGAACTTATAAACTTGTAAGTAGGTTGGTGCCTACATAATAAACAGTTGTGGGGATTGGTGTCTCATGTAGATCGATGCCTACAAACAATTGAGGGGATTGGTGTCTCATGTATGTCGATGCTTACACACAACAGAGGGGATCATATCTCTTGTAGGTCAGTGCCTACAAACATCAGTGGGGATTGGTGTCTCCAATAGGTTGGTGCCTACAAATTTATAAAAAAAAAAATTGTGGTTTTCTCCTAAAAGGGTTTCCATGTTAAATATTGTGTCTTCTAATTGTTACATTTATGTGATTGCTTCATTATG
>CBVK0103143533.1:0-15696 GCA_900067695.1 Picea abies
TAAATATTTCATTTTCAACTATTTGAGATTATTTCTGCAATATTATTGTGTTAACATGTCTGGGCTATCATGGATTGTTTTTGTTTTCTAGATATTACCTTTCACTGTACTCATCTATTAGCTTTGCTCTCGAGATAGGTTAGAATTAGTTAGATTAGATTAGTTATTTTTTAGTTAGATTAGCATTAGAATTAGTTAGAACACTTTGGGGGGCATTATGTTGTCTTTCCCCTTTTTATTATTTTAATTATGAGTGGTAGAGAGGCCCATAAACTCGCGGGAAACGCTACCCCAAAAAATAGTAGGTCTGATTGGGACCTTCCATCGGGCGTTCTCCCTCATCTGATTGAACGGGTCATTCTGGACCGTCAACAGAAATGGTACTAGAAGGAGGGTCATATGACAAGTTGAGCCTGTGGAGTCATTTGCATTGATTTTTTTATTTATTTTACTAATGGCTCCATCCCATATCCCTTTATGGAGGTGTTTTTTTTCTGGAAATTTTGTGGTTCTCACAATATTATTGATAGAAATATCATTTGCAGGTTATGCACCCTCACCTTTGCAAGATGGGTCAAGAGTTGGTGCAAGACCTTTCCGACTGCCTCTATTCACACATGGGAACAATTTATGCATGAATTTTTGCATTCTTTTGAGAGTTATTGTTATGATAATTTGTGTGCAGAGATATTAGAATTGAAGAAGAATGAGGATGAATCTCTCTAAGATTTTGTTATCATATTTAGTCATCTTTGCTAAAGATTTCCTTTGGAAGATAGGCCCTCTAACAATGATTTGTTTTCACGTTTAGTTTCTCTTGCTAGTGAAACATATGAGTCAATGGATGAAGAATCTAAATCATGTTCTAATGTTCTTTTACATGCGATTTAGATTTAAATAAAAATGTTGAAAATGCTTATGGTTTGGATGGACTTCATATGTCTGGCTCTTTCTTTACTATGGGGGATATAGATCAGATAGAAAATTATTTTCTAGAAGAAACCTATGTATCCTCCCACCACTACATTCCCCCTTACCTTCCTTGTGATGAAAAGGAGACCTCTTGTGTTGTAACTTCAAGTTTAGATTTTTCTATAGCTGCCCAAGAGAAGGATTTTCATGTTGATAATGGGAAACTTTAGGTCACACCAATGGTTATGTCAGGCTCTCATTATCATATCTCATCTTTTCCATCACAAGGTATGGAAGAGGAAGCTATGGGGAAAAACTTGAATGTTGATCATTTTGTTAATAAAAAAATTATATACATTCATGAAATGAAACTTTCCTCACCCATGGATAATTTGGAATTAGTTCCTCTTGATTTGGATTGTCCTATTGTTACAAATTCTCCTTGTATAATTGACATAGAGCTAGAATGTTTTCATATTGTTGATGGATCATTTATTGAAAATTCTTGTTCTAACGATTCTTGTAATTTGTTCCTCTCTTCTAACCGTGAATATGCTTTGGAAGATATTTCAAATCCTCATGTTGTGCAGGAGCAAGACATCCACGTTGATTTTTTCACTCAAGGAGAATAAATAAACATACAAGACATTCCTCTTGTAACACAACAACCCACTTCTTGTTTACAAGAAAAAAACTATCTTTAGAAAGAACATGTTGATTGTAAAACCACGCCTAGTGTGGAGCCCACTGACTCACAATCATCCAATGATGTTTTTAAAGAGGAGGAACTACCATTTAGGGAGTCAATTTATGAAAATATCTCTTGTTCTAGAGAAGATTTTCATTGTTTTAATTCTTCCACTTATTTCTATCCATATCTCGATCTCTTTAATCATTTAACTTTGTAGGGAGATACTCATGGTCCTATTCAAATAGACTCAATGGGTTTGACCCTTGTTGAAGTACTTGATGGCGGTGATGCGCATTTGGAAGTTAGAGAGGATAAGGCCTCTTCCCATGAACTAATTATAACCAATTCTTATCAGCGTTTTTCATGGGATGAAGAGGATTATGTAGAAAATGTGTATCAAAGGATGTCTTCTTTTTTTCTTCTTCATTTTTGATAAATAATGAATCTCCTTGTTCAAGTATACCTTTGTTGAATATTGTTAATACTAGTGGATCTCACCATTGTTTCAAAGTTATCTCTCATACCATGGTTGGTCCTAACCCATGTATATCATATGATCTCACTATTCTATCTCAAGTAGTTGGTTTCTTGAAGTGTGAGTCCAGGGAGGTTTGCCAAGATAATGAGGCACTTCGGTCTATGTTGATGGTTAAGTTAGGCCCTCATTCTTTTGGTTTGTCTTCAAGGATAAACAACTTTTTTAACACATAGATTCTCTCACCAAGAACACTTTATACAAACTCTATGCACGATTCACATTTGGTATGCTACTTTCCATCGGACTCCTTCCATCAATTCTATGATAGAAGTGCAAGATTTTACGATAGAATTGAAACATGGTTGGAGAGATATTAATTGGAATGATTTCTCATGAATTATCATTATCATATATTTAATATGGTGAATAGAGTTTATCATGAGTTATTTTTTCCTACTTTTAGTCAATTCTTATTCCAAGCTCCGTCACTAATCTTTTGTCTTGAACATATCTTCCTCGGCTTCGGATTACTCAAATGTCTACATTGGCATTATGATTTTACATAGCTCATTTTTAGCCATTAATAGTGTAGGAAAGGAGTAGGGTAGATAGACTAGTATCTTTCTTTGTAGTTTTTAATTAGTTTTTTGTTTTCATTTTCTTTTCAGTGCCCTTGGATTATCAATAATTGGATTCTCAACAACTCAATGGAGAGAAATAGAAGGCTTCACCACTAATTTTCCCTTGATTGGATTTTTCAATTTAATTTTGATATGGGGAAAATTTTACTTCATTTTATTCTTGAATTTCTTCCATCTGTTGGGTAATTTTTAGATCACTAATTCCATGCATGATCATCATGTCAAATCTTGTCCAAGCATGTTTTCATCTTACAAGTGGAATATGCTAAAATGGAGATATTATTTAGTTTCTCTTGGGATGAAAATGAGCATTCAAATATATTCAATCATCGTATGAATATGATTCCAACCGAAATATTTTGCTTAATGAAATTGATTATGAGTGTTGATCTTGTTGTCCCATACATATTAATATTAAATTATGAGTATTAAAAAATATGCCCATATGAAATTCAAGCCACTCCAACTCCTTAGAATTTCTTTAGAATATTATTTTTTCTTTCATTTTGGATTTGTCCAAATAGTTTCTTTCCCATTGACTCTATTCTTCAACTACTTTCATCCAATATGATTTTCCTGTATAAACCTTTTAACATAATGAACTTTGCTGATTTTTTTTTTTTATCTATTTTTACTTATTTTCTATTAGCACTTTTAGTTTCAATATTTGAGCACTGGATGCACATATATTATTCTCTGTTCAATTTGTTTTTAAAGGATTATTTTCATCTATTATCTTACAACTCTCTTCACCCAAGTTTCCTCTCATACACAGCAACAAGAGATATTCATTCACACTATCTAGATGCATTTTTTGACAATTATGGACAGCATGGTCATTTAAATATTTTGTTGATATCTTCTTAAGAAAATTACTTGGGAACCAACCTTTTTGTTCCCCAACTCACTAAGTAATCAAAGACTCATCTTAACACTGTCAATTCAATGGATTTTCAGACCTGATGTTTTCTTCAACAAAGTCTTTTCATCTTTTGAGTTTGATCATTTTGGGTCACTCATTATGGTCACATTCTTGAGTCGTCTAAATTTTATCATGACTGAGAATTACACGCTTATCTCATGTTTAAACAATTCAAATGTTTGAGATTTGTAAGTATCTTTATGGAATATATCAAGGCAACTTCTAAGATTCAAATTATGAGTTTTCAACATTTGTTTTCATTTTAGCCATGGTAATAATATTCAAGGTGTGAATTCATTGCAGGTTGTAACCCATCAATCTATTGAGCCCCCACACTCTTCAACATGCCTTGAACTCAAAAGCAGTCTATTCCTACATTCCAAGGATAAACATGTTGGGGTCATGGCGGTTGGGAAATGGCTTATGCAATCAACAACTCAGGATTTTTCTCTTGAAACAAAAGGCAACTTAGGGAAGTGTCAACCATAATTGGATGCTTAAGATTCCTTTGTGACATATTTTGATTGATAAACTAAGATTGTCACCAACTCAATAACTGATCAAAAATATATTCTCATTTATTTACTCACGTATTTATAGTTTTCTAATCTAGTTGATATTTGGAGTCCTTTTCATGACTATTTTGATGACCTTCATAATTGTTATTGTTCTCTTTTCTTTATTAGATTGAATTATTTGGGTCTGTGTGGCTAATGATTAATTTTTTATAGAAAAGAGAAAATGACGCTTTGTTTCGAATTATATTTTATGTTATTGGAAGATTCGATGTTTTTAAAATTGTAGAAGAAGTGCTTCTGTCAAGAAATCTTGAGAGCATTTGGTTTATGAAATATTTCATGTATTTGGTTCTTGAAAATCTCTTTTGAATGAATTTTCCATTAACCCATTTTTCCAGATTCCCATATACTTGTTTGGTTTCACTGAATGAAAGAAATTGCATGTGGCAAATGGATTGGAGAATTGTATTGAAACTCTTTTACACCAGATCATCAATTCTTGTTATCTGTTGTGTCCTTCATTTTAGATCTTTACTCTGGGAATTTCTTCTATTGAGTTCGATGTTGAATGGTTACCTTTTCTTGATTGGTTATTTCCCTTGGTTTATTTTTTGAGTTTTGACTGAAAACACTCTCTTTGTTTTTGCACCAGATTTGTTACTTGTTGTTGGGTTTTCTTCTTGTTTGTCAGTCAATTTTCTTTCCTTTTTGATGAATAGTTTAGCTTTAGATTCCTTTTAGTTTGATTTTATTTTTCATGAATTTGATTTCTGATTTTAGTCCTGCTATCTACTTGTACATATTGATTTCATCTTTCGATTCGATTGTTGGTGTTTCCATGAGCTTATTTGACCCTTAGGATTACTCTTTAAAATTTTGGTGAGGAGCTAGTCCAATTACTGGCCACTTGTTGAAGAAACATTTTTTTTACAAGTCAGAGGATGCATGGACTGCTCTATCTAAGTGAACATTCATGAAGTTCTTAGCTATAGGTATGGACTAATAATTGTGGTGGAACACATGTGCCTATTTTGCGTATCATGATGATCCATAATTATAGGAAAGGGTCTATCCACTCTCTACTTTGATCTTCACTCACTTCACATTAATAAAATGGCCAAGACTATCATAGTGTTTGGGGAGACTTGTGGGTTAAACTAAAATGCATAACATCTACTCATCAAATCAAAGAAACCCTCGTATCACACTGCTTCCTTCACACCCTATGTGCATATGCAGATCTATATCTAAAATCTAAAAGGGTGAGCATTTTCTCAAGGAAAAAAGGAAATTGAAAGCACTATTAATAGTGTGGGAAGTATAAGTAAACACGTCGGGGCTATGGAGACCTACTGACAATGGGGATATGCTTGTATGGTACTGAGGCAACTTTGTTGGGGCTATGGACGCTCTCTGGCGGCGAAGCAATGCCGGGAAAAAAGAGATGAGGAACACACTTATCTAGATGTTTGCTTGTTTTAAAAGTGAAAACCCATCATTGAACCAAAGCTAATTTGAAATGTACAGCCAGTAAAATAACTTATCTCATTAATTATCTCTTTGAAAAGGGTGTGTTAGATTACAAGTACTAGAAATATTGGGTTATATCTTTTAAAAATTTTGTGTCATTGTGGTACCCATAACTATTGGAAAATTGTCTATAGTTTGTTGAACTTATCTTTAAAATTCATATATGAAGTACATCACCTAGATTTCTATTGTGTGTCGCCTAGATTTCTATTAATTTGGCTACACAGCTTGATGTTCTATTGCATGTCTTAGATGAGGCTGTGGTTGATTATTTGTTGATTTCCTAATTCAAATTATGCATCCTCTTGCTAACATTTTACGTTGCATGACTTCATATTATGTTCTCTCACATACGGATCCTACTCTTCTATTATGAATTAGAATATGTAGTCTTAAGACACTCACCTACATTCATGAAGTTATTTTTCAGTAAACCTAACACTCTCTCTTAAGTTGGTTTAAAGGTAGAGAATATATTGTTTATTTTATTAGATAGTCTTCCTTGATTCCATGGTTGATCTCATTCTTTTGTTTTGCAGGAGAAGGTTTGCAGAGCCACTTTGTTCGCATGATCGCTCTAGCATTGAGAGGCCTGTGGAAAATATGTTGATCCTTTTCTAGAACCTTGAATTTGATCCTTACTGAGATTCCCCTTTTCCTCTTTCCCTGAGGTCTTGAGCTTCCAAGGTTATTGGATCCACCTTTCCTGCATACTTGTCCCCAAGCCTCTTCGGATTGATCTCTATCAGATTCTTCTTTTGGACTTCCCTCTCTCCCAAAATCTAGGCCCAATGCCTATGGATTTGTCTCCTTCTTTTCCTCTATTATTTCCTCTAACCAAATCTCATAGTTGTATTTTTCCCATTGAGAGCTTTCTAATGAATATAACCATTCTTAAATTCGAGTTTTGGATTGAAAGTTATGGCCTCCTAAAATTTTCCTATGCCAAATATCACATTTTCTTTCCACTCCCACATGTCATTTGCACGGCTCACACTCTCTTGTTTCATATGACATGGCGCTAACACTGATGTGGCGCCCACCACCTATCCTCATCATCGACAAGATTTTTCCTAACTCTTCTTCACAGTCTTCCCATCACATACTCTGACAAAGACATTAGAGCTTCATCATCCATGGCATTCACACTACTCATTGTCAGATTCCTTCTCCATCGAAGTACATCTACTCCTAATATCACAAATCACTCCAACGACCCTCCCCCGATGAATGGTTGGGATTTCATTTCACTCACTACTCGATTGACGACCTTAATTCATTCTCTGAAGTTGATGACCTTACAACTACAATACCCACAATACATAAATTTATTTCAGTTCCTCAGTTTGTGAATGTTCCTTCGTTTCCTCAGATCAAATCCTTATTTTCTTCTTTCACATAGCAATGTTGTTCGCAGCTGAATTCTTTAGTGAATTATGCATGCTCTTTTGAGGCTAAGCCCATTTTCCTTCTAAGAAACCAACATAGGAACCATGGGGTTATTACTTTGCAAATTTTTGCAAGCTTAAAACTTGAGCGGATTTCCAAAGAGAAACTCTCCTGAGCTGTCAATCTTTTCCCTAAGTGAACGGTCAGATATTTTTCGTGCAACAATATTCGAGTTAAAAGTTTGGATGGTCAGAGTTAACACTCTGAACAATCTCCTTCAGACTCCGAATGAATTTTAATAGTAATCATTGATCATCACTAGAAGGATGATCCATATCTTTCTCATGCAAAATGAAGCTATGAGGGAATATTCCTCGATACCTCTTGTTGATGCTTTGAAACTTCACAAATTTTATGGATGCTGAATGATTAGCTCTGACTACATGTCATCACTTTTTTTGGGATTTAACCTTCAACATGCGAATCAAAGAAGGAATATTCTTCGATTCTTTTATTTGATCTCTTTTCATTGACACATTAGAGAAGACTACAAAATAGCTCCCCTGATGGATGATGCAGATTTCTCCAGAGCTGTTGAACGACTAGATCTCTCTCTCAAAGTTAATACGTCCGGATGGGAATTGAACAGGAGAGAGGAAGACTCCAATGCAAAGTTCTAAATGCACACTCTACTATTTTCGAGGTCTGATGGAAAATTGACCAAAACCATTGATGTGGTGGGTTTTCTCTTTTGTAGGTTCAAGAATTAAGGGCCCAGATTAACCCAGTGGGTTTTCTCTTTTGTAGGTTCAAGAATTAAGGGCCCAGATTAACCCATGAGCCTGGTCAATGGCTATTGAGTCAAATGTTTTAAACAACCATAACTTTTTCTACAAATGTCAGAATGAGGTCCATGATACCTCATTGGAAAGATATCGGATAGAGGAATGCAATGGTATGAGTCTCCAGGTATAAAAACTTATATAAGACATCATAAAATATAGAAAATTGAAAACCATGGATTTGGGGGGGGAAATGGCCATACCAACTTCAAACAATCATATCCAGGGCTACAAGTAATGAAATCAAGCCCAGGATAGCTCGATAGAAAGTTGGAAAAGAGAAGAAAAATATGGAATAAAAAATGGGGGAATATTGAGAGTGTTAATTGCTTGAAAATGAAAAACAGAGACATAAATCGAATTCAGATGAAGAATTGGACATGCAGACTTCAAACAATCTTATCTTGAGATATCGATGACGAATTTGAGCCAAATATAGCTCAACGGAAAGATGAGATAGAGGAGAACAAGAAAAAATGATATCATTCAGCAAATCAGAGCGAAAAATGCCCAGAACAACACAATAAATTCAAAAAATGACCCAATAGTTAAAGTGAATAATAAATTTAAATAGATATCATTGGTAAACTGTCATAGGGAGAATGTAACCACCCGAGAGTCTCTTCAAATCCCATTTGTAACTCCTACATCTACATTTATGAAATTCCAGAAAAAATTGAAATGTAAAAAAGAAAAAAATAGGGAAAAACAAAACGAATGGTCATGAGAATTGAAAAGTCTCTCTCTTGTTCTATAAAAGGGAGCTAGTTGAATGTATAATGAATTTTTCCCTTTGTAACAAAGGATGGTACTATTACTTCTTAGGAATAAAGAGCACGAGGAATTTCAAAAATATGTGGCTTCGATGGATGTAGTAGAGACTACTCTTGATGCATTTATCTTTTGCTTGAGTAGATAGGATTTTGTTGTATGAATTTTTTCTGCACTCTGTGTTGTTTACTCAGGCTATGACATGTTTCTTCATGGGTACATAAATGATGTTATAAATGTATTGTGAAACTATTTGTAAGTTGGTAGTACCAAAAGCCCCAGGGAGTTTTAGACTAAAAAACATTCTCTTCTTCCCAGCCTTCCGATGACATACTTCGACAATGATGTCGAAGCTTCATAGTCCTTGGCATTCACACTCTTCATTTTCATAGTCCTTCTCCATTGGAGTACATCTACTCCTAATATCACAACTCACTCCTACGACCCTCCCCCGATGAATGGTGTGTATTGCATTTCACTCACTACTCGATTGATGACCTTCATTTGTTCTCTAAGTTGATGGCCTTACGGCTAAAGTACCCATAATAGATAGATTTATTTATGTTTCTCAGTTAGAGAATGTTCCTTCGCTACCTGAGATTGAATCCTTGCCATATTCTTTCACGTAGCAATGTAGTTCACAGCTAAATTATTTGGTGAATTACGTAGGCTCTTTTGAAGCTAAGCCCCTTTTCCTTCCAAGCAACCAACATCAGAACCACGGGATTATTACTTTTCAAAGTGTCGCAAGCTTAAACCTCGAGAATATTTCTAAAGTGAAACTCTCTCGAGCCATCAATCTTTTCCCTGAGTGAACGGTCAGATCTTTTTTGTGCAACAGTATTTAGGTTATAACTTTGGATGGTCATGGTTAACACTCTGAACGGTCTCCTAAAAACTCCGAACGAATTTTAATCGTGACCGTTGATCGTCACTGAAAATATGATCCATATCTTTTGCATGCAAAATGGAGATATGAGGGAATATTCCTCGTTACCTCTTGTCGATACCTTGAAACTTCACAAATTTTCTGGATGTCGAATGTTAGCTCAAACTACATGTCATCGGTTTTTTGGGGCTTTAACCTTCAGCATGCGAATTGAAAAAGAAATATTCTTCGATATATTTGCACTGACGCGTTGGAACAGGACGTGAAATGGCTCTTCCGATGGACTGTGGGGATTGATTCTATATTTATTGAATGATTAGATCTCACTCTCGGAGTTGATGAATCAGGATGGGAATGGGATAGGAGTTAGAAAGACTTTGATGTGAATTTATGAACACACACACTCTGCTCTTTTTGAGGTTCGATGGACAACTAACCAATTTTGTTGATCTGGTGTGTTTTATCTTTTGCAGGTTCAAGAATTAATGGTCCAGATTAACCCACGGGCCTGGTCAATGGTTGGTCAGTGAGAAATTTTAAACAACCATAATTTTTGATACAGATGTTGGAATGAGGCCCGTGATACCTCATTGGAAAGGTAATGAACAAATAAATGTAATGGTATGGGTCTCTAAACCAAACAATTGATATAAGACATCAAAAAATACATAAAACCGACAACCACAGATTTTGGGTGGATAATGGCCATACCAACTTCAAGAAGTCATATATGGGGCTATGAGTAATGAAATCAAGCCCATGATAGCTTGATAGAAATATGGATAAGATAATAACAAGATGGCATAGAAAATGTGGGAAGATTGATAGTGTAAATTTCTTCAAAATGCAAAACACATACATAACACGAATTCAGATGAACACAGACATGCAGACTTCAAACAATCTTATCTTGAGATACCAACAACAAAATTGAGATAGAAATAGCTCAACGGAAATATGCGATAGAGGAGAAAAAGAAAAAATGATATCATTCAGCATATCAGAGCTAAAAACACCCAGAACAACATAAGAAATTCAAAAAACAACCCAATAGGGAGAGTGAATAATAAATATAAATAGATATCATTGATAAACTGTCATAGGGAGAATGTAAGCATCTGCGAGTCTCTCCATCTCCCATTTGTAACTCCCAAATATACATCTTCAAAATTCCAGATTAATTTGAGCTGTAAAAAAGACAAAATTAGGGGAAAATGAAACGAATGGTCATGAGAACTAAAGAGTCTCTCTCTTGTTCTATAAAAGGGAGCTAGTTGAATGTATCATGACTTTTTTCCTTTGTAACAAAATATGGTACTTTTACTTCTAAGTAATAAAGAGTATGAGGCATTTTAAAGTCATAATTGTATGCAAGTGCTTGTGGGACTATTCTACACCTTTATTTGTGTTTTAAGTTTTCTGGATATTGATGATATGAATTATTTTTGTGCTTAGTATCTAGAATCATTTACTGTTGTGATTTATTATGGGTGCAAGAATGATGTTAAAGATTTCATTTTCAACTATTTGAGATGATTTCTGCAATATTATTGTGCTAACATGTCTGGGTTGTCATGAATTTTTTTTTTTGTCTAGATATTACCTTTCACTGTACACATGTATTAGCTTTTCTCCCAGGATGGGTTAGAATTAATTAGATTATATTAGTTATATTTTAGTTAGATTAGCCTTAGAATTAGTTAGAACTCTTTGGGATACAATCTGTTATCTTTCCCCTTTTTCTTCTTTTAATTTTGAGCGGTAGTGAGGCCCATAAACTCGTGGGAAACACTACTCCAAACGAGAGTAGGTCTAATTGGGACCTGCCATCAAGAGTTATCCCTCATCTGATTGAACGAGTCATTATGGCTTTTCAACAAGAGGGTAACTAGTTTGACCCTGAGGAGGATAATCAGTTTGACCTTATGCAGGAAAATATGATTGACTCTGAGGACCCCAAGTGGGATTTGGGAGACCTGGGAATGGTTATCCATAGTACAGTCCTGACAGGTTAGGATTTAAAGATCCTCCTTGAGGTGGTCCCCAGGTTTGTTGTTGGCTTTCGAAAAAAAGACTTGGAACTTGCCCCCCTGCCATAGGTTGGGTAACAACCTGGAATTTTCCACTAAATGAGGGTTGTCCCTCCGAAGGAACTTGTCCACCAAATGAGAGTTTCCCCCTTGTAGGTACTTGTCCACTAACAGTGGATTGCCCCCCAATAGGGATTTCCCCCCCCAGTCGGGATTTGTGGTACGATAGGGTTTTGCATTCTAAGATGGGAAGGTGTCCCAACAAGATTATATGGTGTGAATGAAATTGCTACTTGAATAGTCATTGTTGGTGTAACCGTCAAAGTGCTTTGTAAATTAATAGGAAGGACAAGACATGTACCATTCGATATTTGACATGAAGTGGTAGCAATGTTATGTGTTGGTCCTGTAGGATGAACAAGGAAATGACTCGATGGTTATGTACCTGCATTAGTAACGATAGGTGTATGTGGAGGGGCATAAAATGGTCGATGCAAATTGAATTTTTCATAAAGATCATGGTCATATGGAGTTTTCCATATAGGACGAACAAGAGGTTGATTTGGATCTACAATTCGAGTAGTACAGGCATGGGTTGTATATACTTCACTTGTATTGAGTTGCTCTGATTCCATATTAACTTCTTCATATGGCCTTGACGGTAATATGGGATAATCTTTAGGTATGATATTCCCTAAAGAATCTACTTGGACAAGAAGTGGAGCAAGAAGGTTGGTCAATGGTGGGTTTACAAGAGAAACAACACCTTCCTGAACTATTACAATTTCTCCCTCGGGATGTTCAATTGAAGGAGTAGAAGCACTCCTAGTGTCAGAATAGTTTTCTTCTTCAACAACTTCTCCACGAAAAGTGTCTTCAGGTGAATTGGGAGGTATGGGTTCATAACCTTCTGGAGGCAACCCTTGCATCCTGCATGATCAGTGAAGACCTTTATCATCCACAATACCAATTCTTAGGGACAACTAGGGAGATTAAACAACACCCGCTAAAAATATGAAAAGATGAACAAGCAAACTAATATCTTATCACATTGAACTTACTAGTTGGTGATGAAATCCAACATTGCGGGAACAAAGTGAGAAGGGGTTGGGATTGAGCGGGTGGATTAGTTACATTGGGGACCTTCTTAAAAGACTTACACCTTGGTGCAAGTTCCCTCATGGTTTTATCCATGGATTACCCTCCAAGTATCTCAAGTGAGTTTGACCAACGTCTAACCGAGGTACAACGAAGATTCTGCTTCGTCATCACCTTATGTATAGACCCTAAGGAATATGGCCACTAAATTTACCAACTCGCAGTCAGCCTCCAGGAAGGTACAGTTGACAGTCGGGTCTGAACGTATGGGTGGGATATCAAGTCTAAAATCCTTCAAGAGAACTGAAGACAAGTGGACTGGTAAACTCCTTAGAACCCCAAATGAATTCAGGATTCACAAAGCTCCAAGACCAATAGAAAACAACTGATTCTCAGGAAGAACCCCCAATATACAATCATTCCTTTACGATTGGTTAAGCCTTGGAGGGGAAATCTTTATTTCTCTCCCGCACATGACCTCATGTTTAACCCCTGTGTGAGAAGGGGATTCCAACTATGCTTATACGAAAATAGGATTTTCTCTCCCTATCGCAAGATTCTATGTTTGTCTTTAATGCTTTGGAGAGTTAACCTCATATATTCCTCTGAAGCTCTAAACCTGTTCTAATGTTGGTGCACAAGCCTTAAAAGAAAAGTTGCTAGATCACTTTTAATCAATGTTTGTTTTCATGTTTTTGAGACTCAACTCCAAAAAGAAAGAAAAAGAGTGCAATGCAATTTTCTTTTCGATGAAATTCTAACTATGGGAAGGGGAATATTTTCTTTATTTTGTATCACTAAAAAACACTCAAAAGAATGCAAAAACTTTATGCAATTTGTTCCAAAAACGAATCCACACACATTTACCAAATTATCAAAAGAAAACCTTTCAAGTTACCAAAACCAATGCATACAAAGTCCTTCAAATTTTCTTTGTTTGAATTTAAGATGCAAGACGTGATTCTAATGCTTCTTTCTTTCAATCACAATGAAATAGTTCTCCATTAAAAATGATAGAGAACAGAAATCAAAAGACTATCCAAACAAAGATACCCTCAAAGGAAATAAAAAAGAAACAAACTCCCTCAAACAAAGATCAAAGAAATCAAGCAAACCACACGAAACAAATTTTGAAAATTGAGCAGCAAGAAACGATATCAAAGCTAGGTTGTGGTAAGCAATTGAGTTTCAATTAGTTCAATCAAAGCAAGACTGATAAGGAACTCAGTGACCAACAAACCCTAGTAGAATCTTCCAATCAGGCAAATAACTGATGATCTTGTGAACCAAGGATTAAACCAATGAAAGGTAAAATAAAAAAATATCGCAATTGAGAAGGAGTTTACAAGCTCAACAAATATGAATAATAGTTCTTTGAACCAAGAAAGGAAAAAAAAAATGAAGGACTTATGGGTTAAAAACCTCTGATAAACAAAATTGAACAGAACTTGGAAAACCTAAAGATTCTCACAAAAAGGAGAGGGTGGCACTAATGTCTTCAAGGAGATAGGGTAGAGTGTTGATCCATATAGGATTGTTGGGGAGTACCAGTCTAACAGTGGCGCTTTGGTGCTCACTTCAGGGGAGGGCCAGTTCTGAGAAAGTTGAAAAAAGTGTTGCAAAAGACTAAAAACTCAAAAAGATCCAGTCAATGACTCAGTGAAGCTTTCAATAAAGAAGAGAAAAGATGGAATTGATTCAGAATCAAACACCAATCAAGATCTAATAATAGGCAAAGGATTTGGATGATCCAAGGAAAGACTTGTCAAAATCGATCACTAATGGAGTCACCAATTTCTATTACAGAATATTTCCCCTGCGGACAGGTGAAACTTCCCTTGGATTACCAGACCTCTATACCAAGACAGAAACACTACAAGTGGATACTAATATCCTTTTAAACTCATTTTAACTAATCATAAAGAGAGAGGGAGAAAGGGTTGTTGGTTGTGGAGCCTGATTATCTTCCTGATTCAGAGGCCTTTGATTTAAGCCATGTTTATACCCCATGGATACTTTTCACCCCGGAAGAATGTACACTCGTCCACGCATGGGAGTGTAGGGGAGGCTTGCCCCCCCTACGGAGTCCATGGGAAAGAGGGCCCCCGGCGAGGGTTCAAGGGACAACGTTCCATGATGGGGGTTCAGGGGTGAAGACCTCGAAGGAAAAATTTCCTTGTAAATGTATATTGTAATTTCATAGTAAATCATTATAAGGTCGTAGATCTGACGGTAGAAGTTATGTTAGGGTTTGTTTCCCTAGAAGGAAACTCTCTTTTATGAGGGAAATGTATTGCAACTATGTATAATTGTGAGTATTGTATTCTGAGTGAGGAGATTGTGAGAGAAAGAAGAGGAAGTTACAATGAGTGTGTTGTAGGTTGTATCCCTTCATTTGCTTGATAATAATAAAGGAAGGACCTGGAAATTTCTCTATTGGACATAGCCCACACTAGGTGAACAATGTATATATGTGTCTCTATTTTATTTTGTATCTTTTGTGTTTTATTTCTGAATTTGTTTTTTTTTATTTCTCTGCGATCCTATTTTTCTAAGAAGGGCATGATGTACCCTTTTACGAAGTTTGTCCTCATTGATTCCAACCCATGAGCTTGATATTCAAACATCTTGGTGCAACTTGATACCTGCAATGGGAAGCAAAGACAAAAAACTATCCCCTACTCTATTTGATTAGGTAAAACAAATTCATCTACGATAAAGTAACAGTAGACAAGCATATGCAAGAATACACAAGCTTGAAGGAAATAGGCCAAGTATATTCAATGATAACCCAAAAGAGAATACTTACAGACCACGATTGATGTTGCAGCAACCTCTCCAAGATCGCCTCATCCAAACCCTTGCACGAATGGACCAAGAACAAAATAATGATGCTTTTTTTATTTCTTTCCTCCCTTTCACCATGGAAATGCCTCTAATTTATAGGCTTTGAGAGGCTCAACCACCTTGAGTATTTTTGGAATT